>VZQC01008945.1:3739765-3818402 GCA_009823505.1 Rhizomys pruinosus
TCTCTCTCTCTCTCTTCCTTTCTCTCTCTCTCTCTCTCTCTCTCTCTCTCTCTCTCTCTCTCTCTCTCTCTTGTCTTTTGGAGTCAGGGTTTCCCTGTGGCTCCAGCTGTCCTAGAACTCACTATGTAGACCAGGCTGGCCTCAAACTCACAGAGATCCACCTGCCTCTGGCTCCTGAGTGCTGGGATTGCAGGCATGCAACACCACAGCTGGCATTCTTCAGTATTTTCCATTAAAAATTTTGTTCTTGATGAGCATGGTGGTGCACTGCCTGTAATCCAGGGACCCATGAAGCTGAGGCAGGAGGACCGCAGCTCAGAGAACAGCCTGGGTAGTTCCAGGCCAGCCTGAGGTACATAGCCAGATCCTTTCTCTCCAAAAACCAAAGCAAACTAAAAACAAAAGATTTCATTTGTAAGTGAAATTATACACATTTTTCTAATGCAAGCATGTGACATCATTTTAGTATGAGCTTAATACAATGGCTGGACACCCAATCAGTGACTGCCGTGACTGTTATTTTTGGTCATGGTAGTTGCGTTACTAACACGTCACTTCTTTTAGAGATAAAGCAGACTTGCTACAACGGCTATGAAACAGAAACTACATTCTAGTTTTCCTTTCTGAAAATGTGTCACAAAGCTCCGAGCTAATACTTTTAGAAGTTTAAACTGGGTTTCTGCCTGGTGGCACATACTTGTCACTCTAGCTACCTTGGAGTGCTGAGGGAGGAAACTGCCAAGGCCTGTCTGACTTAGGTAACTTAGTGAGACCTAAGTCATAATAAACAATAAGGCCTGGTGACGCAGCTCAGTGGCAGAGTGCCTATCTCACAGTCACAAGGACCCTAGGTACAACAAAAATAAATAAGAAAAAGCAAAAATTACAGCTTGATTCTGCTACTGAAGGGAACTGATGCTACTGAGAGACATCTTCCCTTACAAATTTTTAACTGAAAAGATATTAAGGTTATGGTGACGATCTTAAGCTCTTAACAACATGTTCCATGATGCTGAAACTGCTAATGGCTGCACAGACTTCATGCTCTTAACAGTAACAAAAAACACTTGGCAGGGCCAGGTATGGTATTGCACTTTAATCCCAGCACTTGGGAGGCAGAGGCAGGTGGATGGCTGTTGAGTTCCAGGCAGCTGGGACTACAGGGAGACCTTGTCTCAAAAAGACCCCCCCCCCAAAAAAAAACCACTTAGCAAAGAAGCTGAAGAGGAAGTAAAAAAAAAAGCCTCACACAAATCCAAACTAATCAAATAACTAAATATCATAAATATTCAGAGAAAAATAATTGCATATGTGCTGTGTACAGGCATTTTCACCTCTCATTATTTCCTGAGAAACCCAGTATAGCAATTATTTACATAGCATTTGTAAATAATTGTATCAAGAATCGTAAATAACTTAGAGATGATTTAATGTATACAAGAGGAGGTATATAGGAAATATGTAAATATTATTATACCATTTTATAAAACGGACTTGAGCACTGTGAGCCCAGTGTCTTTTTTTTCCCCCCTTTGTGTGTTGTATTGTGTGTTATGTGTGCATGTGCTCCATACATGTACAGGTACCTGCAGAGGCCCAAAGAGGGCATCAGATCCTCTGGAGTTGGAGTCACAGGCAGTTGTCAGCCACCTGAGGTGGGTGCTGGGAACTCAACCTGGGTCCTCTACCGGGCCACATGCTCTTTCCTAACTGCCTAGACATCTCTCCATCCCAAACTTTGGTATCTGGACAAACTCCCCAAGAGCACAGAGAAACGAGGATACACATGCAGTTTTTACTACATAGAACAGGGGTACATAGTGCAACCCTGTCTCAAAATAAAAAAGACAAGAAAAAATAAACTGCAGTAGAGAGTTAATGAATTAGGGGCCGGAGAGATGGCTCAGCGGTCAAGAGCACTGGCTGCTCTTACCAAGGACTGGGTTCAATTCCCAGCACCCACACAGCAACCACCAACCAACCATAACAGTGGTTCCAGGAGATCCGACATCCTCTTGACATCCTGGAAGCACTGTACGACAGGATGCATAGGAAACATATTCGCACATACAGAGTGATACATTAGAAGGTTGTGCCCATTGAACATGGGGAAAAAGTACACAGAAGGCCGAATTATCCTCCAAACAGGTTTTCACTGACCTGAAGAACACAGTAGTTTCCATTTTTCTTTTTAGAAAGTATTTTCAAAGCTTCTTCTTCATACCCTGGGGCAACAATACCATCTGATACCTGGAAGTATATTAAACGTAATATTTATTTTAAACAGGGTCTCACTATGTAGCTGCAGCTGGCCTGGAACTGGCCAAAGAAAAAGAATATGCACTGGGGCCGACTCTATTTTGCTTGCTATCCTGTCAAATTTTATGTGGTTAATTTGTCTTTCATTTTAACTGAGAATATAAAATGATTCACTCTCCTACATGTGCCTTGGGAAGAAACTCATCCTTACACTCTTCCCTTCCATGGACGGGGCTAGGAGTGTGAAGGAGCATGTTCCAGTCTGGCTTTGGCACATCTGGTTGCCTGACCACATGGGAGACCTATTCCTCAGCACCAAGCCAGGAGACTAGATTCCAACAAAAGTCACAGTGTTGGAACACGAGTGGCACACCAGCCCTGCCTTGGCTGGTATGGTTTAAGACCACGCAAAGAGTCCCCGAAGTAACTAAGTACTGCGAAGCTGCAGGATCCTCTGGCCTCTTTCCCCTCTGCTTATCAGAGCTGTCTCGTCTTCTCTCTGTCTCTGCAGTGCCAACACTGCCCCACTCTTCTGGAAGGCTACTTTGGCTTTAACGTTTGCCCATCCACCGCTCTGTTAGACCTCTTTCTAAAGGTTTACAATACACTTAGCATTTTACCATCCAAAATAGCTCTGCTCTTCAGAAAGGGTAACTATGGCATTTAGAAACAGCCACAAGACAGTTTTAAAAGAAATATATAATGAAAAAAAATTTTTTTTTAATGAATACAGGCATCCTTTATGTAAAACCAGTTTGCAAGTAGCTATGCCCAAACTTATACAACCTGAGGCCCCCACTGTCCAGCCGGGGGAGCTTATATGTACTATCATGTTTATCAAATAAGAGTCCAGTCTATGTTTCTGTAGTTTCTTAGTTCACCATAATGAAAAATTTTATCAAGACAAATATCCATATGAAACATCAAATCTCAAAATTATCAAAAAGACAAGGATTTGTGTTCTATGTAAAATCTCAATATCCTACACGGTAAAATAATTTGCAGGTGGCACAAACAAACACTGCAAGCAGTGGTTTCAATGAGGTCTATGAAAAAGCAGCAGTTTACTCAGTCACACATGGATCAAAATACTTGAACATCTACTAACTTCTCTGGAGATAATTTTCGCAGTCGGGACATCACAGATGTCAGATAATGCAATAAAATCACCAAATGAAGACATCCTATCCGCCCCTGTAAATGAAAGTGAAATAAAGTATTATGAAGTATCTTTGCATAGAAAAACCCCATGTGATCACATCTGGTATTTTCTTCCTGATCCCTTCTTAGTTTATAAACATGACTGAGTACAACATATGCCTTCCCCATGAGATGTGGATGGAAAACAAAGTTAAAAAGAATAATTTCCCTAAAGCTAGCCTTATTATTCTCTTAAGATTTAAATAACAGATTGATGCCATTTCACAATATCAATTAAGTGATCAGTCAGAGAGCACTCATTGACTTTACCTTCTAAATTAGTATTTAGAACTTTTTCTTTGGAAGGGCCAGATGCAAGTATTTTTAGAGCTTTGGAGACACATGACCTCCACTATCAGCTATTCAAATCTATAGTTGTAGTTCAAATCAGCCACTGAAAAAAACTAAGGCAAGTGGCCTCCATCAAATCAAAGTCTATTTATAGAAAGAGGAATAGGCAGGACTCAGCATAAAGGTGATCTCATTTACCACTCTAATTATGAGTGGTAAACTAAGGCAGAGTTCTCAAAAATCTCTCCTTAACATTATGATACATACTAGTCATTATAATCAAGAATTTAATGTTTCTGAATATGTGAAATCCAAGCCCAACAAAATTTAGAGTTAAAATAACCACAGAACTTTTGACACATAATAAAATGCATCAAAAGGCTTGATCCAAAATAAAATATGCCAAATTCCATGTTTTCATTTATTACATTAAAATAGTAACATAAAATTCTATAAATATTCTCAGGTACTATAAAAGCAATAAGAGATAAACTTAAAACAACAGCTAATACTGTTTTATCCTATTCAGGATAAACATGGCTTTTTTCCTCTAAATGACAAAACCATATTCTCTGACCTCTTGCTCTCGCATACGCAGTGGATACAGGTGTGAGGGTTGCGTAGAGGTCATAGACCATGCAGACCCTGGCCTCGTCTTCACTGAGTGGAACTCCAACAGCGGCACCTGGTGAAAAAAGGAAGAAAATCGAGCTGGGAGCTGGCTCAGCAGGTGCAGCACTGGCAGTGCAAGCCTGAAGACCCCCATGAGAGAGAACTGATTCCACAGAGTTGTCCTCTGACCTCCACAGGGACACCATGGCATGCATCCTGCACTTCACACACACAGACACACAGACTTCTTTAAAAAAAAAAAAAAAAAAAAAGCCCTAAAACAATAAACCTAAAACTTCAAATTGTTACTCTTCAATTGCTTACACACAAACCTTTTTTTATTTGTTTGCTTATACTTTGAGACAGGATCTTACTATGCAGCCCTGCTTGGGCTGGATACTACATCAACCAGACCAGCCTTGAACTCACAGAGATCCTCCTGCCTCTGCCTCCCAAACATTGAGATTAATTAAGCACATCTGCCACCATGTTCAGCTAGTAAAACATCAAAGGATGGGGCACTGGTCAATGGTAAAACACAATACGAGAACCTGGGTTCAATCCCCAGCACCACAAAATGAGCAAAGAAACAATTTTTTAAAAATTCACATTAAAAATTTTTTATTATTTTTCTTTTAAAAATATTTGGGAATTTCATACAATGTATCTTTATCATATTCAAATTCCCTCCCCATCTCCTCTCAGATCCACTCCCACCTCTCTATCCCCCAAACCTCGATCTTAAAAATACCTAGCCTACAAAGTATATTTTCTAATACTGTGTCAAATTAAATAAAAATCTACATAATAAGAGGTAATTAAAACTCCCAAAATACAGTTTTCAGGGGACAAGGGGCATTCCTCTCTGGGATCTGAGTGCAGAGCCCCCAAGGCCTGTCTGCACCGGTGTGTACAGGAAATAAGATCACTACATTACTGACTCCGCTCTGCTTGATGTCACACACCATTTATTTCTTCCCCACTCATTAGGCTTTAAGAGCCAATAAGTATGAAGAATAATTATCTGTTAGACTGTCAGCGGACGTGGTAATATTTACGGATAGCCAAGTTACAGAATGAAGGACTTGAAGGTAGAAGCAAAAAAAGTCTCATTCAAAAAAAACAGGAAGTGTGAGAAGAACAGGCTCTTTTGTTTACTAAGCCATACTTCCAACACACAAAATAATGCACTGGGTATAAGACATTAAGCCACTTCACCATCATTTCTAAACTTTCAGGTTGACACTACAAAGGAACCAACAGCTTCATTTTCCTTTCTCCTAATAATGCCATATAATTATGCATATATATTATGGTATCAGACTTGATATTACTATATTAACACCATTATCAATAGACTTCCAAAAAGTGGCCCAGGACCTCACAGAATGTCTAATTCACATCAACACTTACAGATATTCTAGAGAATTTCAAAAGAAACGTTCAAGGGCATTCTGGAATGCAATGCCTTACCTGCTGGGCTGACATGCTTGAAAGAAGCTGCAGCCGGAATGTCTAAAGCTTCTTTGAGTTCCTTCACCAGCTGCCAGGCATTCAAAGCATCACACAGGTTTATGAAGCCCGGGGCTCCATTGAAAACTGCATGCAAAACACATATACTTTATCAAGCAGGTTCTGAAAGGTCAGATTATAAGTATTCCTTAAAAAATAAAATATCTAACCAATCAAATCAATTCAGAGACAAAGAGATCCTCACAAAAGTATCAGTAACTTGACAGTAAAAGGAGCAAAGCAGCTGAATCGGACCATCTTTTATTTATTTATTATTATTATTTTTTAAATTTATTTTTGTATGTGAATGAGTGTACTGTCTGCATGTAGGTTTGTGCACTCGTATCGTGCAATGCTCCGGAGGTCAGATGAGGGTCTCAGATTTCCCTGGAACTGGAGTTCTCCTGGAATTGGAGTTACAGATGGTTCTCAGCCACCATGTGGATGCTGGGGATCGAACCCGGGTCCTCTGCAAGAGCGGTCGGTGCTCTTAACCGCTAGGCCATCTCTGCAGCCCCTGGACCATCTTTTAAAAAAGGCATATACACACCCCACTGGAAGATCCCATCCAGCCGGACTAGAAATAAATCAGTAACAGATGCAGGAACTGGTGGAACGTGCTTGCAATCCTGGCACTCCCCAGGCTGAGATGGAGTTTGTCTCAAAACAAAATAAAAGACTCTGACTTCAGAATTTATTCCCGTTTATTTTCCCCACTGGCTTTTTTTTGGTGTGGTTCTGGACCTTGAGCCCAGGGCCTCCGACATTCTAGTCAGATGAGCCCCACTGTGCTGTTCCCCCAATCTTTTTACCCATTATTTTCCAGATAGAGTCTCACAGTAAGTTGTAAGGGTGGCCGTGAGCTCACCCCATAGCTCAAGAAGGCCCTGTGATCCTCCTGCCTCAGGATCCCGAGTTTCAGACTTTCGCTCACTGGACAGGACTTTTTAGGAGCTAATATCTCTTGTGAATCAGTTAAAGTTAAGCACACACAAAGAAATACTGGAAAAAAACAAAAAACAAAAAACAAAAACAACAAAAAAAGAAATACTGGGCCACCAGTATTTAACAACAAATGTATTTCATTTCTTTGCTGTTTAATCTTGGAGGAGTTGACTCTTCAGTCCTAGTAGGAGCACTGTTTTGGGTATTAAGGAATACTACAAAGTTCCTTCCAGGCTCCACCCTAAATCACTGTCCTCAGAGCTTATGGAGGAGGCAAACAGGAAACAAAGCAGGTAATAAATGTAAGAACAAAAGAAAATAGTAAGTATTCATCTAAATGAGGTGAAAACCTGTCTCCACAAAATTCTATGCATGTAGTCAGCATCTCTGGGCTTCTCTGCAATAGGGGCCTGTCCTCAGGAGGTCCAAATTCTCTGATTTCTCCTACAAATGCTTATGGGACAAAGCCTCACCCCTAACTGTCACACCAGCCTTCTATCAGAGGAAATTTAGATGGCCACCATAGGACAGTGATGATGGAAGGGATTTAATAAGCACCGTGCCATGCTCCACCATCAATACTGATCTTAGCCTGCTTCAAGCTTCAACAACAGAGAGCTGTGACTGGGTAATTTACAAAACCCATGAAAGAAACGGAGGTGTTTAAGGGGGAACATACAGGAATTTCCTAATCTCTATAAACCTAAAACTGTAAACTTAAAACTGCTCTAAAAATTACTTAAACACTGGAAATGGTGGCGCATGCCTTTAATCCTAGCACTTGGGAGGCTGAGGTACGCGGATCTCTGTGAGTTCGAGGCCAGCCTGGTCTACAGAGCGAGTTCCAGGACAGCCAGAATTTCAGGGAGACCCTGCCTCAAAAAGACAAAAAGAAAAAATTACTTAAATGACTTTTATAATTTTTCTAACCCAAGAAAAACAGTCATGGTCCTCACAGAACTTAGGTGACAGGCACAGAAGAAACAAACCAGGCAATAAATAGGAAACTGTAAAAGTGAAATACCTCACAAGATATGCAACAAGCAAAATATGAGACTTCACCTTCACGGCCCCATCTCTCTCCAGAGCTCAGCAAATGGCACTGACTGGGGTGAACTCTTGGCTTCGGAAACATTTCACAGAACACTAGCTCCCCTTTGATGACCAAATTTCCTGACACTAACGACTGGCTAGACATACAGACTATGCTGTAGAGAAAAACTTTAAGTTGCTAAAACAAACAGGAATTTCATTTCTGGCCATAAGAAACCAGACTTTACAATTACACACACCAAAGCTAGGCATGGTACTGCATGCCTATAATCCCAACACTCAGGAGGCAGAGGCAGGACAACTGCTCCAAGATCAAGGCCAGTTTGGACTTTTACACAGTGAGTTCCAGGCCAGCCAGGTCTACATAGTGAGACCATGTCTCTAAATAAATAAATAAATAAATAAATAAATAAATAAATAAATAACTACCACTATAAATATTATAAAGACTATCCATCTTTATCCTTGCTTCAATTTTGTCTTAGACAAACAGGCATGGACACTGTAATTAAATCACTGCCAAATATTTAAACCACATGAAAAGGCAAAATGTCTTATCTGTTGTAAAAATAAGCATGTGTTTGGGAAAAATGCTGTGAATAAAGATGTACATAGCACAAATGAAAATTAGTGTCTCAGGGGCTGGAGAGATGGCCTAGCAGTTAAGAGCACCAACTGCTCTTGCAGAGGACCCGAGTTTGATCCCCAGCACCCACATGGTGGCTGAGAACCGTCTTTAACTCCAGTTCCAGGGGAATCTGACACCCCCTTCTGACCTCCGCGGCACTGCACATCATGGGTGCACAAACCTACATGCAGACAGTATATTCATACACATTAAAGTAATAAAATATATTTAAAAAAAAAGAAAATTAGTGTCCCAGCACTGACAACAGAACAGGGGTTCACAGAGGGTAAGCAATGTGCTCCCACTGAGCTACCCCAGCTCTGAAGTCTTTTGTTTTGACACAGGGCTTCACTATGTAGCCCTGGCTGGCCTCAAAGGCTGGAACCACCATGCCTGGGCTGAAAATCCTTCTGAAGGTAGAAAATATTTTCAAATACTTTTGGCCTCAGAATCTAAAAGAATTTAAATTATGAGGAAATAATTTGAGATGGAATAGATATATCTATTTTATTAAGCTCTAGAAGTAAAAATTTGTGTAAAATGTCAGGTTTCTAAGTATTTAACTCATTTGATAGATACTTAAGGAACATGCCAAGCAATTTTCTAAGTGTTGGGGACATAGCAATGAACCAAGACAAGGCTTCTGCTTCAGGAGCTGTCAGACAAATGGAAGACAATTAAAACAAAGGTGTGTGTGCAAATAGGTGAGGTGAGAAGGAAGGATGACCAGCCAGTTTGATCTGAGGAACTGAGATCTGAAGGAAAGCAGCCAGCCAAAGAGGAAGTCTGCACATCACCAGGCAATGCAAAGGCCATGAACAGGCTGGGATGCACCGGGAGAAGAGCCGAGGGGAGGCTGGAGCCAGGAGAAGAGCCGAGAGGAGGCCGGAGCCAGGAGAAGAGCCAAGGGGAGGCTGGAGCTGGGAACACATCTGCGCAAGGCGACCACCAGGCAGGGCAAAGGAATTCACCATGCATGAAAGGCCAGTGAAGGATCTTAAGTAAGGTACTCTCATCTAATTATGTGGCTTTTTTGAAGACCGCTTTGTTGTACAGAAATAACGGGACTAGAGAGGAGGGGAAGTGGAGAGATTAGTGCAGTCAGCTTTCCGGGGTGACTGCGGTATGAGTAGGTACAAAATGTACATGGGGCAGAGCAGCAACAGAGCGTCAGATCCCTGGATGTGTGGGGGTAAGAGGTGAGCATTAGAAATTCTCACACGGGCCTGGAGAGATGGCCTAGCAGTTAAGAGCGCCGACTGCTCTTGCAGAGGACCCAGGTTCGATCCCCAGCACCCACATAGCAGCTGAGAACTGTCTTTAACTCCAGTTCCAGGGGAATCCAATGCCCTCTTCTGACCTCTGTGGCATCGCATGACATGGGTGCACCAACCTACATGCAGACAGTACACTCATACACATAAAAAATAAATAAATAAAATTTAAAAAAAAAAAAAAAAGAAATTCTCCCACCTCTCACCCGGCGGCTCCTTCCATCTCTCCCCAGGCTGGTGACAAGGAAGCCCCTCGCTGCTACTTGACTTCCCATTTCCACTCCAAGGAAATGGATTCCTGTATCACTCCCCAAACAAACAGCTGCCCTCAACCCACCGAAATCCACAGGTTTCCTCAGCAGTTCCGGCACTGCTTTACCAGTTAGTCACGGATGCGCCGAGGCTTGGTCTGCAGCCTCTTCTGAGAAATCCAAGCCATCCCACCCTAGAAATCATTTTTATTCTGAAGACGTTCCAGGCTATATCTCCAACTTGACCTTTGTAGTCTGTCAGGCAGGGCAAGTTGCAGCACACCCCGACATTTGAGCTCACAGGTCCAAATGGCATCTTGATTTGGGATGGTTATAAGATAGCACCTAACTCAATCTTCTCAATGTGAAATATTTTAGATATGACACAGAGAAGCCAAGTACCCAGACCACTCAGACACCTCAGACTGTACCTGTGATGGGGAGCTTGGGCTTCAGTGTGTACAGCTGGGCAGGAGTCTGGTGGGGGTTCATTCCGTACCTCAAAGGCATCTGAGAGATTCCTTTACTGTACTGTTTCCTGAAATAATCTGAAATTGCTTCATCATACTGCGCAGTATGAGTAAACGCCTACAGAAAATTAGATTTTGTGAGATATTAGCAGCACACCCCAAAGATGCTTCCAGATAAATAACTACATGTCTTACCCATGCATCCCCTTGCCAAACAAATACATAAAGACAACAATTAACAACGCATAAATGACTAACCCCCTTTCCCTCTGAAATTTGACAGATTATTTCTAATACAAAAGGATGGTAGTGCCAAGCAGAGTGAGAGCAGCTAATGTAATCCAGTCAGAACACTGCATGGACTGGCACAAGCACTGGATGGACGTCACATACAGCATTACAGAACACTGCACGGACTGGCACAGACACTGGGTGTATGTCACATACAGCATTGCAGAACACTGCATGGACTGGCACAGGCACAGGCACTGGGTGGATGTCACATACAGCATTACAGAACACTGCACGGACTGGCACAGGCACTGGATGGATGTCACATACAGCATTACAGAACACTGCATGGACTGGCACAGGCATTGGGTGGATGTCATATACAGCATTACAGAACACTGCACGGACTGGCACAGGCACTGGATGGATGTCACATACAGCATTACAGAACACTGCATGGACTGGCACAGGCACTGGGTGGATGTCACATACAGCATTACAGAACACTGCACGGACTGGCACAGGCACTGGATGGATGTGCATATGACAGAATTACAGAATCATGCATTTGAACTGGCAGCACCGCGTACTTGGGTGGATGTCATGATACGAGTGCATAATATGAAGCGATGTAGATCTGGACTGGCAACAGGTGCGAGCTTGGGGTGGAATGTCACATAACAGGTCATTTGACAGAACACTGCATGGATGGCACAGGCAAAGAGCACTGGGGTAGATGTCATATACCAGCATTAATGAAGCACTGCAATGCCCGACTGGCACTGGTCTTCTGGGTGGAGTGTCCACATTTACTAGGGCATTGCCAGACACTTGACATGGGCTTCGTGCACAGTCACAGGTCACTGGGTAATCTCATGACTAGCAGCATTACGACACTGCATTGGACGTTGGCAACAGGCACTGGGTGGAATGGTCATATACAGGCGTTAACAGTAATCACTTTCTGCATTGGACGGCACAGACCTAGATCGAGTTTGGGGCATTTTGTCAGTTGGTCATGTCATGAGCTGATTTCTTGTGTGCAGGATTACGAATATCTTGTCAGGGTGACTGGCACTATAGGCATCTGTGGTTGGGGTGTGTATCCGTGGTCAAGGGCATTTGGTAACAGTCCTTAACATGCAACACTTTTGGAGGGTGGACTGGGCAGGTCACTGGGAGTAGGAGTGTCACTTTATTGGTCATTTTTATCACACTTTGTGCAGTTCACTGCATGTGACCCCTGGCACATGGCAACTGGCCGATCGCCTGTGATGTTCACGACCTTACATGCATTATTACATGAACACTAGCATGGACTTGGCACAAATGGCTAGGGGCATGTCTGGAGCATCACCATAACAGATTACAGAAAGAAGTGTAACTCCTTCCCATACTGTTTGTAAAGGCTATTGTGGCGTGCCCTGGTCTCAAGGGTAGGATTGTGCCTTGCTGTTTCCAGATGTCGCTGCAGTCTCTGTGGACAGCAGGCAAGTAGTCCTCTGGTTCGGACACCGATCTGTGTTACTTGCGCCCTTGCTGTCATGCAGTTTGTTCTTTGGCTGGGCCTCTCTAGCAAAAGGTCTATTCTGCACCTGTTGAAGCGCAGTAGATGTCATTTTTCTTAGCATTGTATCGGCTATACTTTTGAATGAACCTTAAATGTTTCCAAATATAAAAATCTATCTGCTGCACACTATTATTGCACATTTCATTCTGACTGTAAAAAAGGAAAGATAGGCAGATCGCATTAATGACGGTGGAAAGGCTACACAAGACATACCATACTTTACATTCTTCTTTCTTTTCTTGATTTTTTTTTTTTTTTTTTTTTTTTTTTTTTTTTTTTTTTTAATATATTGTTTATTTCTGTATGTGTATCAATGTACTTGTCTGCATGCAAGTAGGTGCAACTGGCTGTCTATGTATCGTGCAATGCCCCCGGAGGTCAGTATATGAGGGTCTCTTGGATTCCGTTCTGGTAAGTCGTGGAGATTCTCCCCTGGAATTTGATTTCCTATGACAGGCGTTCGGGGTGGGTTTGTTTTCAGAATCAGTTCCATGTGTGGGGTTGCTGGGGGATCAGTAAACGGCTTCGAGTTCTAACTTCTGTCCAGGACGATGCAGGCTATGCACCCGGAAGTAGAGGCTTGCTAGACCGCTTTTATTTAGTCTGGGTCTGACTTATTTCAAAGGAGTTAGCTTATATTGCCTGGTAGGAGGGCTTGTTGTGCGCATTCGGGTTTTGCTTGGGTTCAACGACTCTGAGTACCTGCGTGATGATCTACTTCATTTTATTTTATTTTGTGCAAATATCTTTCTATCCAGACCCTCAGCAATTATTATATTTTTCTAATTGTTCTGGAGTGTTCTTAGGACCACACCTGGAATTTCCTGAATTATAACTAGGAGATCTGGAGTGCAGTATAGGTATCCCTATGTTCTGATGGGCAGTGTGATGATAATTCCTATTTTATATCTGTGTTGTGGTTAGCCACGTTGTGGGCTTCTTCGGCAAGTCGTTCAAGAAGATTTTGAGCAAATAAGAACAATAATCAGATCTCCTCAGTTTTTAAATATAGATGCGAAGAAACATAATTAATGAGATAATTATAATATGATCACATAATGATATGATGTGCATCAGTGATAGTATGTATTGAATAATCACCACCCCTGCCAGTCTTCAAAATGAGCTTGTTACTTACCAATGTCGATTTGCTCAACAGCTGCCTCAACAGTTACATCTGGAGAAGCCACAGTATTCACAAAGGGATACAGGTTACAGGCAACGACTCTACAACCAAGAAGATTAGCCGATATTAACAATCTCAACCTCTATGATTTATAGCTCCTCAGGAAAAAATGTCAGTACTATAAATGTGACTAAGACTCATAAGGATCTAAAATATAAACTGAGACTTTTTTGGGGGGGCGTCTTTTTGAGACAGTCTCCCTTTAGTTTCAGCTGGCCAAGCTGGCCTTGAACTCACAGAGATCCACCTGTCTCTGCCTCCCAAGTGCAGGGATTAAAATCGTGTGCTCCCACGCCCAGTGAGACTGACTTTTTAAAAAATTCTTGTAAGTTATGTGGGAAGGTCTGGAGCTGAGCACCCTTGCAGAGCAGAGAATTCAGCAGGTGCTCTGGATACAGCCACATCATTCCGAAACCATCCTGCAAGACTGCTGCTTGGGTAACCTTGGCTACCTATTGGTATTAAGCCATTAAAATTTCAAACTTTTTTTTGCTGTGTGTAATGTACAAGATACACTTGTAATCCTAGCATACCAAGGATCCAGACTTGAAGGTCAGCCTGGGCTACAGAGTTAGACCCCATGTTAAAACAATTAAGCCATTTAAATAGAAATGGAAATTATAAAATGACAGAAAATTCTCATTTTAGACTATGATGCTATTATCAAAGACATTCAAATTTATATTATTTTTCCACCAAATTGTTTGTAATGATGAAAACAATGAAGATTCCAAAAGTAGAATACTTGTCTGCCTTCAGAGAAGTCACAAAAAACAGTAATAAACTGAAGTTCAAAAGAATATCCAGGGGCTGAAGAGAAGACTCAGCAGTTAAAGAGTTCATGAACTTGGGTCCAGAACAGAGGACCCAAGTTCAGCTCCTAGCACCACGCAGGCTCGTAACTGCTGGCAACTCCAGTTCCAAAGGATTTGACTTTGGAACTTCTATAGGCACCTGCATTCATGTGCACATACCACTGACACAGACACACATGACACACACATAATTTAAAATAATTACAATAAATCTTTATTTTTTTTATTTTTTATTTTTTGAGATAGGGTCAACTTGCAGCCCCAGCTGGCCTGGAACTCAACTACATAGACTTCCATGGGCATTGTAGGACATGAGTGCACCGACCTACACACAGGAAACACACTCATGCACGTAAAATTAAAAAAAAGTTAAAACAAAAATTTTAAACCAATGAATGTAATAGTAAAAGAAAAGAGCCCCATGATCAACTGAAAACACACATAAAAACTAAGTGAAAAAAATACCCATCCATGATTAAAACAAAACAAAACAAAAAGACTACCAAATTCAGAAGTATAGTACCTCAATACGATAAAGCATAAGAAAAACGTGACATCATACTTTCTGAGGAAAGACTGAGGGCTAAGAATAGTCACCTTAGCACTTCTAGTCAACATTTTGGTGGATATTCCAGCCACAGAAATGTAGAAAGAAAATTAAACAAAGGGTATCAGGACTGGAAAGAGACATGATGTTTCCTATACATAAAAAAATCCTAAAAGGTTCATTCAGCCCTAATGTGCAAAGCCTCAAGATATATGATAAATATATAAATATCAACTGTTTGAACACACACTAGCAAAGAACAGTCAGAAAAAAAAAGAATTTAAGGAAAGACTGGCACTTATGACAGCACCAAGAGAATCAAATATTGAATAATAAATTTAACAAAAGCGTTAAGATTTTTATAATGAAAAAGTACTGAAAGATGTTGAAAAAAACTAAAGAAAATTTTACACACACACACACACACACACACACACACAGAGGAAAGACACTCTATGTTCATGGGCTGGAAGCTAACAAAAAAGCAAACATTGTCTTAGTTCAAGTTATGTATTTTGAAAAGACGAATTTGGGGGCTGGAGAGATAGCCTAGCAATTAAGAGCACCGACTTGCAGAGGACCCGGGTTTGATCCCCAGCACCCACATGGTGGCTGAGAACCATCTGTAACTCTAGTTCCAGGGGAATACGACACCCTCTTCTAACCTCAGTGGCATTGCAAGACACGGGTACAAAAACCTGCATGCACACAGTACATTTATACACATAGAAAATAAATAAAATTAAAAAAAAGATGAATTTGGCAAAATTTAGACATTTATACATGTAAAACATCACACGATAGATACAATAAAGGGTTTATTACCGTGAGTAAAGAGATGACATTGGGTTTAGCATTTCTTATCTTTACCCCTAACATGATCAAAATTCAGCTTCAAGTTTTTACCTTATAAGGCTGAAATCAAGTCTGGCCATGTCAGCATTATCTTCTGGAATATCACGTGCCAAGATTCCTAATTTGACAAAGTTAAAGAAAACAGTAAGGTCAAAGACTTAGGTAGTTCTTTCAGTAAGGTACTCTCAGTTATTTTTTCTTTTTAAGACAGGATCTTACTATACTTCCCAGGCTGGTCTTGAACTCCAAGGTTCAAGCGATCTCCCCACCTCACCGGTGCTCCATAGTGTTAGGATTATAGGCACATGCAAATGTAACCCAGTACCTTTGAAATTCTTAAAAAACTCAATACACAGTTGAAGAGTTATGAAGCATAACATTAAGATTAGTGTGTATATTTGAAAACCTTTAGTCAGGCCCAGTGGCACAGGCCTGTACTCTAAGCACTCAGGAGGTTAGGGAGAACAAGTTCGAGACCAACGTGGGCTACAAAGTGAGATCCTGTCTATAATTAAAAAAAAAACAAAACTTTTGCCATCCATAATCAAAATCTAATTCCTGACAGGTGTGGTGGCCTAGTCCTGTGATCCTAGCACTCAAGAGGCTGAGGTAGGAAGATTACTTAAGAGTTCCAAGCTAACATTGGCTACAGAGAGACTCTGTCACAAAAACGAAATTAAACCCAAATCTTTTTTCTTATGCAACTGAAAACAGAATTTTTATATGTCTTACCAGGTTTTCATCTATGTTCCCATAAGCCAATGGCTTGCCTAAGCCTTAGCCTTTCAATCTTTATTCAAATTTTACTGCAGTTGGCAAGGCAGCAATATACTACTGCCATTTTTGTTTACATGGTTTGCTATGTCAGACAGATGAACAAAATAAGAAGACTTTGAAAAGAAATTCTTTTGAAGGGCAGTCATACTGTAATGCTTTGTCCTCACTTTCAACTATTTTTTTTAAGTCTATACTTTACATTATTGAAATATTTTTGATTTTACAATATCAATATTTTTAGTATGGTGGAAATTATTAAACCAAATTAGTGAACCTAGTTATTAAGTCAAGATGAACCAATAGCAGGCAGAGGAAAATGATTTGAATCTGTCATACAATAAGGCAAACCACATTTTCAGCAGATTCTAATATATTATGAAATCTAAGGGCAAATGTGACAAAACTAGTACCACCTGGCAAGTCAACTTCTTAAACTTTGAGCTTATGACTTATTTCTTCTTAGGTCCTATGAGATTATTAACTTAAATATTCCTGAAAACCAGACTGCTTTAAACTGAAGGCATCAACCACTTACCAGCATGGACTGCAGGATGCAAGGTTTTCACACGCCCCCCTAACATTTCAGGAAACCCTGTAAGCTCAGACACATCTCTGAAAACAGATTAACAAAACACTCCTGCTTATAAAGGATTATTCTCCATTATCCAAAGCATTTCCCACCAAGTCTACTTGTCTCAGTTAAAGACAACCAAACAACTCATTTTAAAATATTTTCACTATGCTGGACTTTCTATTTACTTTACAAAAAGTCACATATTTCCTGACTGGTGTGTTTTTGGGGAGAATCAATGAAGTATTAAAGGATAGGCTTTACAATTTTCAGAGACCTAAATCCTAAGCCATAATTAAGTACTAAGAAATAAATTTAAGATTGGAGAAATGACCCACCCACCATTTACAACTGCAGATTAAATGGTCTTGAAGAGGCCAGCTGCGTTCTCAGCACCCACATCATGCAGTTTGAAACTGCTGTTACTCCAGCTCTACGGGATGGGCTCGACACCACCTTCTAGAGTCTGTGGACATCTGCACTCACATGCACATACCCCCACACAAAAACAGAACACTGAACTTCTCTGGTAGACTCTTCTATTAAAGGATGGAATTTGCAAAAAGGCAGGGAGGGGTCAAGACCATACACAGCTGTAGCATCAAAAGACCAAAAGCTGTGCACAGGTCCCAATTCAGAGTTCCTCCTGGGGCTGGAAAGAGGGCTCAGTGGCTATAAGAGCATGATGACTTGAGTTCAGATGCTGAGCACCCATATTAAAGGAGGGGTGGCGGGAGAGGCTGCTTCTAACCTTATGGCTAGGTGGGGCAGGAACAGGGGAATTACAGATTAGCCAGCCTAGCAAAAATG
This sequence comes from Rhizomys pruinosus, assembly GCA_009823505.1. Lineage (NCBI taxonomy): Eukaryota > Metazoa > Chordata > Mammalia > Rodentia > Spalacidae > Rhizomys > Rhizomys pruinosus. Next base: position 3,757,623 of record VZQC01008945.1, read on the forward strand.
AGAACTCAGTCATGGTGGTACATGTCTGACAGGTGGATCTCTGGATACACAGCAAGTTCCAGGCCAGCTGAAGCTACAGAGAACTTGTTTCAAAAAACAAAACAAAAAACAAAAAACAAAAAAAGAAAAGCTTAATAGGCCAATAAGATGGCTCAGCAGGTAAAGGCACCTGCTGCTAAGCTTGACAATCTGAGTTCAATCTTGGGCTCTGCAAGCTGTCCTCTCACCTACAGACAGGATAAACGTAATAAAAATTTTTAAGAGCTTGTTACTCTTTTGGCATTTGTACACAGTGCCTGCATTCTTCATCCATCCTCACTGCTGCATACTCATTAGATATAATCTCAGTGGACTGCACAAAGCAATAGTCAAGTTTCTTGGACAAAAGTTTGACTTCTTATCAGCTGTGTGATTCTGAACAAGTTACTTTTTTGTGGTTCAGTTTCCTTATCTATCCAACAGGAATAATCAAAAATAGCTACTGAAATGATTCCATGAATTAATAACAGAACACGCCTATTTGTCTATGTTCCAATCCATGAACTTCATTCATTGAGCTGGGCTCTACATACATGATTTAGGCTAAATACTCACTCTTTAATAAGAAACATACATTCTCAATTTTTAAAAGATATTCAAAGCTGAGAGTGGCAGCCTGTACCAATAATCCCAACACTCACTCAAGAAGGCGGAGGCAGGAAGATTACAAGTTTAAAGCCAGCTTGGCTTTAAATTAAAAACTTTTTTTTTCAAGTAATGCATTAAAAAAAAAAGGGATACAGCTCAGTGGAAGATTGGGTGAGGCAGTGGGTTCAATACACAGTACCACCAAAAACAAAGAGCAACTGCAATTATGGGGGAAAGCAAGGTCTGCATAGTGGCAGGGAAATAAGACTGACCAGCTGCTAGCCACTTAAACTGGTTGATAGTCAATATATGAACGCAATATGCTTCATAGTTTGGATTAGTCGGAAATGTTTCCATAATATGGTGGTTTTATTTTTTGGGGGAGGGGGATTACTGATGACTTTCCTTAACTTGAAAGCCAATAACGACAATGGCATTCCTAAATCTGCCCAATTGAACCTAGTTCTGACTTTGCCCCTCACAAGAGGCCACAAGACAAGATGCAAAAAGAATAAAGCATTTAATAAGTAAATAAGCATTCTTGCCCAGTGAACCTGTCGAATTAGAGCTATGCATTGTTCCCAGACAGGAGTTATGAAGCCAAAGTGGATAATCTACACCTCCAAGGACCATGTGGAGGACAAAAAGTAAACTTCCACATAGCAATAAAGGTAGGAAGGCCTTTTTATTTTTTGAAATACATCTTAGAGGTGGGTGCATCCTCCCTCTGAACTGTTACAGCTGTACCGTGGTCATTCTCCTTTTCTAGCTTCTACTAGTCCAAGATGAGGTCCTCCTCACTGATCGTGTGTGTGTGTGTGTGTGCGCGTGCGTGTGTTTATTTCCCTTCACTTCCCACCGCCTCCAGGTAACAAGCTACTTGTGAATGACCAATGGATGCCATGTACCTTCCTATGGTTAGGGGATATTCAGAGGAGGCAGATGTGAATCTTCATGACAGTTTCAAACCAGTTAAAGCAAGGCCAATGTAAACTGAAAGAATTTTGAGTTTGATGTGCATAACAAACGTCCAATATAAGTTAATTTATTAATTTAAAAGGTGGCAGAGAACTAGGTTTTATAATCAAGTCTCCCTGGGCTCCCTCCATTCCTATCTTTACCACTTACTTTCTTCCTTACCGTGCAGTCACTTAATCTCTGAGTCTCACTTTCCTCCTCCACAGACAGGTGTATCAGTCTCCCAGTAATATCGGGAACAGAAGGTATTTTTTTCTCGCAGTGCCTGGATTACACACTGTTTCCTGGTGGGTGTGGTCACACTTCCTTCCTGCCTTGACTTACCTTAAAAACTGCCTAGTGCCTTACCTGACTGCCAGGCCTGCATCTCGGAGAGTTTTAGCAGTGCCTCCGGAAGCCACGAGATTCAAACCAAGAGACGCGAGGTTTCTGGCAAAGTCCACAAGGCCAGTTTTGTCAGACACACTGAACAGGGCTGAAAAAGAGGACATTTCTCTTTACTTGCAGGCTGTGGCCCTGAGTTCTCCGGGGGGTCTGGAGAGGAGAAGCCGCCGACCACAAGGCCACACCAGGGCCCACGGTCTGCAGGCCCTGCCCGGGCCTCGCCTACGCATCGGCCGGGGCCGAGGCGAGGGATCGGGCGCTGCTTCACCAGGGTCTTACCTAGGTGGCTAGGAGCCATGGCTGTTGCTCGGGGTCCGGAGCGCGGCGCCGCGGAACGCAGGCCACGTGCGAACGGACACAAGCTGCAAGACCCTGGGTTCAGGAAGCGGGCGGGACCGTCACGTGACCCAAGGCCACGCCCCTTGGAGGCAATTCTGAGCCCGGGCGGAGGTTCCGTGGGGCGGGGCGCAGTAGTAGTTGGTGCTCCGGGCTGGGAACTTGTCCGGCCTGCGAGACCCGGATGTGGGCGCGGCGCCCGCGATCTGAATTCACATCTTGAGTGTGGCGATTCTGCCAATCTCCTGGAAGCCAGACAAGGGAGGCCAGAGAGCGCATGGAAAGGCTAGCAAGGACAAGCGTAGTCCTCAGAGAGGCAAAGCTGCAGAGGATTTTGGCAGTCCTTTACCATGCTGCCATTTTAATAGATTTGGGTAGCAAGATCCAGACCTACAGAGTAAGTCATTGACTCCACAGTCCAGACAGGAGAGCCCAAAAGAAGTGAAATGGACAATCATTTGAGGTTTCAATGTCACATTATAAGACTTCATGGAATCTACTTCAAGATTGTGAAATCTGTAAATACCATCTTTCTTGAAGCCCAAATAAAAAGAATGACAAAGGCTGCGACCAGACTATACACAGACACACAGACGCAGACACATACACACACTCACACACACACACATTCTTTTCTTATTTTACTTTGAGACAAGCTTTCTCTGTAGCCCCAGCTGGCCTGGAACTTTCTATTTAGACCAGGCTGGTCTCAGTTTCGGAGATCCGCAGGCCTCATAAACGAGTATCATAGCAAAAAATTCCACTTCTTGTTACTTCCATAACACTTATTTCTCCTTTTCCTCTTTTCCTAGCCAATATTTCCAGTCTCTTTACTCAACCCAAATATCTGTTGACCAGAATGGAGAGTTTAATTATTTTGAACTCTGGAAATATTAACTCCTTGCTCTCAATACTTCTCGCATTTCTAAGAGAAATCTTTTAGGGGGATCACAGTGTCTGCAGAATGTTTGCCAACTTTAAAGAGACAACTGCTTATTGAGCCTTTTTGAGCCAAGTGGCAGAAATACATAAAGACAGAACTATCATTTAATCACAGACTCAGGAGTTCAAGATGAAATGAGTCTATGCACATTCCAGGGTGCAATTAGAAAATGTTAGTTAAAAAAAATTAAGCTGATTTTACAGAGACCCTGATAATGGCAAGACACAATTCCTTTTAGTTAAAGGTATTATTACGACTAGTTCTAATACTAATTTTTTTTGTGGTGGGGTCTTTTTTTTTTGGTCTTTTTTGAGAGAGGGTCTCCCTGTAGCCCCAGCTGCCCTGGAACTCACTATGTAGAACAGGCTGGCCCTGAACTCACAGAGATCCACCTGTCTCTGCCTCCCCAGTGCTGGGATTTAAGGTGGGCATCACCACACCCAGTGGGGGGGGGGTCTTTTTGAGTCAGGGTCTCCCTTTAGTCCCAGCTGACCTGAAGCTCGGTATATAGACGTGGGTGGCCTTGAACTCATAGCCTCCTGAGTGCTGGGATTAAAGGTGTGTGTCACCACGCCAGGCCTAATTTGTAGTTTTAAAATACAGGCTTGACAGGTGCTTTATATGTTAGTAGCAGGAAGAAAAATATGAGATTATTATTATTATTAACTAGTTTTACCATTCTGGGCAAGCCATTTCTTTTGGGGAACCTCACCTGTAATAGTGGAATAATGCCTGTTCTGTAGTCCTCACCATCATAACAAATTAAAGAACCTATTGAAAGAACAAATTATAAAGTGAGCAATAAAGATATATTCTTGACTTGTTCTCTTGATGTAGTTAACTACTTGGATATCTTTCTGACCTTCGGAATGTGTCCTTAAAGATGCTGATTATAAGCAAGGTAGCATCTTAGAAATGGGAGAACCATCATCCACGAAGGCCTAGTCACTGGAGTTGCTATCCCTAACAGACGCCAAATAAAAACATACAGACACCATAATGATTACATTTCCTATATTATTTCATACCTCATCCAAAGAAAGGAAGCTTGAAGACTGGAAAGTCACATTACTGCACCTAAAATTTTTCATCTATATGTTCTTTATTCATTTTTAATATTTTATTGACTTTTTGTGCATTTCATATAATTCATCTTAATCAAATTTAGATCCCCTCTCCCCATACCCCCCCACATACCAGGTTTCAGGTGTTCTGTCATATATGTTAAGTCCTATCTGGTCAAGCATTTCTATCCAGGTGTCCTTGGTGCAGGTTCATCCACTAAAGTCTAGTCAGCCTATCTAGGGTCACTCCCTTAAAGAAGATCTACTTTCTCTCACCCCATAGTAATCATTTGCCAATAGTTTCTTGGCTAAGGTTGGGGCCTGCTGCCCATTTCCACTGTTCTGTCTGATTGAGTTTGCATGGGTCTTGTGCCTGCTGTCAGCATTGCTGTAAGTTCATGTGAACATGTTTTGAGTGGCCCCCAAAAGCCCGTTTCCTTATTTTCATGTACCAACCCTGACTCTTAGAATCTTTAGGCCCTCTTCCGAAATGGTCCCATGGGTAGGTGAGGTTTAATGTAGATGTTCTTTCAATCATTGAGGGCACTACAATTTAATGCTTTTCTTTTATGCTGTTTGTTCCTTGGGAGAATTTCTTCAGATAAGTCTCCATCCTACTCCCAAGTCCAGGCTCTCCTGTTGAACTTTAAGAACTAATAAAGCAGATGCACAGTGGGCTGCCTTGCTCCAAGGATTTGTGTACCAGGCGGGAACAGTCTGTCATAAGAAGCAATTCTCTGGAGGTTAAATTATTGGATTAAAATATTAAATATTTTCTACAAAAATCCCTTTCTACCTTAGTCAAGAAAGTTAATCTATCAAGGCATGTTAAGAAATCTGAGCATTTTCCTTGTCTGGGGAGCTGTTTGGAAACACAAAGTCAAAAATAACACAAAGACTGAATTAGAAGGGCTGGAAGCAGAGAATGGTGTGGGAAGGTTTTGCACTAGCCTGAAGTTCTCTGTAGAAACTTCATCCTTATTAAGGATCCTGCATACATCAGATTATAGAGTCAGAATGTTGTATGTCCAGAGTCAAAATTATTTCGGAGTATCTTAGACCCTTCACAAAAATAGCCATTAGGCTTTCTTCTTTGTGCCTGACCTAAACTTCTTGTGACTCTTAGGTAAACCTCTAAGAATGCCATCTTAAAGACTAGCTTTCACTAACCCTAAAACTAAGAATGCTACAAGTTAATAATATATGAAACCTTTCTTCTTTGCCGTGGCCACCTACATTGTACCCACAAGGATGTGCTTGTTGAATGCATTGATGTATGACTGTCTTTGTTCTTTGGCTATATAACCTCTTTCTCTTTGGAGCAGGTTATTCAAGATGTCTTGAATTGGGGTTTCTGAGTCACTGTGTGGCTGGGAATAAACAATTTCTTATTCCTTTAATGCAGAGTTGTTATTTTACCTTTAAACCACACCAACTTTGAAATAAAGATTTGAGACCATGGAATAGAAGCAGTCTATTGGAGGGTTAAGTATGTGGCTATGTGGTAGAGTTGCTTCTTCCTAGAATGTACAAAGTCCTGGGCCCAACTCAAAATACCACAAAAATAAATAAGAAGGAATCTATAGGTCCCAGCCATCTATGAGATATGGGAAGTCCATTATTTCTACCTTTTCATATGCGTATATGCGGAGGTATCATATACCTGTGCAAATGAGAAAGAATGGTTTGGGCATGTGTACATTTCATGAAAAGTCAATGTGAGAAGTTGTGCAAATACATTTGAGTTTCTAAATGTAGATTCTGAGGTATAGATAACTGATAGACACAGTTAACAATCATATGGCATGTTGTGAAATTATGAATATAAATTAGCAGTGAAAGAGAGGATAAAGATAAACATATTTGGAAAATTAATGATATTGAAGGCTTAGAAGTTGATGAGCCTAGAAGAAGATAAGCCTATTTCATTAGGTTTAGCAAACAGAATGAACATGAAAGAAGGACAAAACATGAAATTTGTTCAGGCAAGTGTTTACTATTCTAGGAGTCCATGAGGAAGTAACCAGTAGAGTTCATATCATTAATACAGTGGCCAGTAGGGTAATAAAAGTGTTACTAAAGCAAGTGATTATCCGAAATGCATTTTGTAGCACTCTCTGGCTTGGAACTTACTCAGTGTGACCTTGAACTAATAGAGATCCTCCTGGCTCTACCTCCTGAGGCTGAGATTAAAAGTATACACCACCGTGGCTAGCTATGAGAGTATTTACAAGGATGCTATTCATCGTGTGTGTGTGTGTGTGTGTGTGTGTGTGTGTGTGTAATGTTAGGTATTGGGGCACATGCTAATAATCACAGCACTTAGGAGGGAAGAAGGAAGACTGTGAGCCTTATACCAGCCTAGACAACGTAGTGAAATAGTCTGTGAAAATAAATAAGCAAAATAAGAAGACCCAAAACAAGACCAAACAAAAACAACCCAACTAAATAACAACAACAACAACAGCAATAATAATAATAATAAATAACCCAAACAAAAACTGTTGAGGGTCTGCTCTGTACCAGTGGGTGAGGGCAACGGCAAAGGGGAATTCCTGTTCTCATAAGGCCAGCAGTCTCAGAGAAGAAAACAATAAACAAAAAAATGAATAAAACTTAAATGTCCCATGAATGGATCGTTATCCCCAAAGAATAAATGAAGCAGGTAGCAGGAACAGGCCAGAAAGGAGCCATAGAATAAGGGTCCTCTTGTGAGCCTTAGGTGTAGAGGTCGCATTGTGGATGTGTCTCTTAGGCATGAGCAATTCGTAGACAATGCCTGTGTGTGTCCAGTTGTGGGACTCTGTTCTATTCTTCATCTCGTGCAAAAGAAGCTTCTTTGTTGAGTGGTGTCTGGGAGCCACAATTTTTTACAGGCATATCCAGCTCAAAGAGCTACAATAGGCTTGCCAGATAATCTTTTCACTGACAAAATACTCTCAAACAAAGAACTGAAGGTCGACTGGGGCATAGAAAACCACATGGAACTTGGAGGAACATGTTTCAGGCAAATAAAGCAGTAAGTGCAAAGGCCCTGCAAAGGGAATGTGCTGGTAATGTTTCAGGAACAACAGAAAGAGCAATATGGTAGCAACATAGACAGAAAAACAAGGGAAAGTGACAGATAGAATAGGGCACTGCAGGCTACTGTAAAGACTTTGGCTTGGGCTCCCATTAAATGAGAAGGAAGCTTTGGAGAACACAGATGGCAGAGCAGGTAGATCCCTGGGGAGATCTCAGCAGTAGGCTGAGTTCCTGGGCACCAGGGCAGGATAAGAATGGCATAGTTCAGGGCTTCTACAGTGGATTCCAGGAGAAGTTAACAGATCCCAGAGGGCTGTTGAAGTGATAGCTACCTAAATTTGCTGACAACTTGAATGTGGGGGTGAGGAAGAAAGGAAGCCTGGGTGACTACTTGCTAAACTAGAAAAAGAGAGATAACATCTGCCCAAACCAGGAAAGATACAAACGTCATGGACCAGTGAGGAAGAAGAGAGATCTGTCTGGGACATTAGATACCTATTAGCTTGTGTGTCAATAGATGAAATATGAGGAGTATTAGACTGGCCATTAAGTCTTGGACTGATCATCCTTTCAAGGACAAATGGGGGGGGGCTAGGGATGTAGCTCAGTTGTAGAATGACTGTTCAGTGTGCCCAAAGCCCTGGGCACATCCCCAACACCTCATAACCTATTTAAAAAGAAATAAGAGAAAAGTTTGGGTAAGTAATAGGGATAAGGCCTAGCTGGAATGGATTCAAAACAACCAGGAAGGGATGGATCTGGAGATGAGAGACATGGGTCACTGTTTTAAAGTGCTTTGTCCTAAAGCACTGCTTACTGCTTCCTCCTGGTTAACGCTTTAGAAAGAGTAATTCCTTGTCACCATGGGTCATGTTCTGTGATGTAGGGTGCTCAGGGCATCCAGGGCTTCTGCCCACAAATGCAAATAGTGCCCTCTCTCCATCTGATGTCTCTACCAGAAATGTCTTTATAGACTTTGCCAAAAGTCTCCTGGGGGCATGGAAGGGACTGTGGTAAAAGTTGCCCTAGTTGAGAAGCACTCTGAAAGAGGAAGGACACAGCATAGTAGCTATTCTGGTCGAAAAGGGTCAAGAGATTGCTCTTCACAAGAACTAAGAGCCACATTTGTATATTGATGGACTGACCCAGCAGAGAAGGGGGCCCAAGGCAGTGAAGAGACTGTAGCATTCTATGGCAAAGGAGGCTACTTAGGGAGTGTGGGAATTCCTAAACCCAAGTTCACAAGATCCTCCCCCCACCCCCCCAAAAAAAGCCCCAGTATCAGAGAGATGAGTATTGGGAAAAAAGAATTTAGTTAGAGACCCAGGTGTGATAGCATTGACCTGCTGTAGTCTCAACACTTGGAGGCAGGAAGATCACAAATTCAAGGTCATCTTTGGCTACATAATGAGTTTGAGGCCACCCTGGGCTTCATGAGACCCTCCCTCAAAAAAAAAAAAAGATTTCTTTAGGGAGTTGGAGAGATGGCTCAGTGATTCGGAGCACTGGCTGCTCTTGCAGAGGACCTGGGTTTAGTTCTCAGCACCCACATGTCAGCTAACAAGTGTTTGTTATTTGTAACTCCAGTTCCAGGGGTTCTGATAATCTCTCTGACATCCTAGCACATTGAATTCGTGAGAATACTTACATACTTGGAGACAAAACACTCATACCTAAAATAATAAGTAAATGTTAAAAAAGATGTATTTAGTGAAGAGCGGAGAGGGAGCTTTGCTCATGCATCAGCTCTTCAGCTCTAGGAGCTTGGGAGGCTCCAGATACAGATGAGAAATAATGGAGAGAAATGGACCAATAAAGGAGGGGAATATTCATGAGTGCTCTGGGAACAGGCAAAGATATCGCTGGAACTCATGAAAGTTGGTGGGACGAGAGAAAGGAGGCAGGTCTAGGTCAAGTTAGCCCAGTATAATAGCTCTAGACAAAACACTTCTCAAATAACCAGCATGTCTATAGGCAGAGGTGAAGGGAATATGCCCAAAAGGCCAAAGTGACAAAGACAGCAGACCACACATGAAGAACGATCCTTCTTAGCTTGTTCAAGGTACCCACTAGACAACTGCAAGCCCAACTGAAGAGTTAGAATTCCCAGCTGGCCTGGAACTCACTGTGTAGACCAGGCTGACCTCACTCTCACAGAGAACCACTTGCCTCTCCAGGGATTAAAGACATCTACCACCATGCTGTGCTATTAATTTTTATTTTATGTGCATGAAAGAGTGAGTCTTTTGCTCACTTACTCCTAAGCTCTTGGAGCTGAAGAGCTAGCGTGTGGGCATTCTCTTCTATTCTTCATTAAAGACATATTTTTAACATTTACTCATTATATTATGTGTATGAGTGTTTTGCCTCCAAGTATGTAAGTGTTCTCATGAATTTGCTACAATGTCAGAAGAGGGTGTCAGAGCCCCTGGAACTGGAGTTACAAATAACAAACAGTTGTTAGCTGACATGTGGATGCTGAGAACTAAACCCAGGTCCTCTGCAAGAGCAGCCAGTGCTCCGAATCACTGAGCCATCTCTCCAACTCCCTGAAGAAATCTTTTTTTTTTGACAGGGTCTCATGTAGCCCACGGTGGCCTCAAACTCATTATGTAGCCAAAGATGACCTTGAATTTGTGATCTTCCTGCCTCTAAGTGTTGAGAATACAGCAGGTCAATGCTATCGCACCTGTGTCTCTAAANGCAGCACTCATGGAAGTCAGAAGAGGGTGTTGGATTCCCTAGAACTGGAGTTATGGATGGTTGTTAGCTGCCATGTGGGTGCTGGGAATCAAACCTGGGTCCTCTGCAAGAGCAAACCAATGCTGTTAACCACTGAGCCATCTCTCCAGCCCTGCCAATATCTTTTTATATGAAACATTATTATTTTTTTTCGTCTTTTTGAGACAGGGTCTCCCTGTAGCCCCAGCTGTCCTGGAATACGCTCTGTAGACCAGGCTGGCCTTGAACTCACAAAGATCCTCCTGCCTCTGCCTCCCAAGTGCTAGGATTAAAGGCGTGCGCCACCAGGCCCAGCAGGTGATGTATTTTCATAACATATGTGTGCAATGCCTGTGGAAACCAGATAAGGCCATCAGATCCTCAACAGGAGTTATGTATGGATCATTGTTAGTCACCATGTGGGCAATGGGAACCCAACCCTGGTCTTCTGCAAGAACAGCAACTGTTCTTAACTACTGAACCGTCTCTCCGACCCAAATTCATCCATTTTTAAGTCACCTAGAAGCTGGTGAAATTAAAATTTTAATTTAATTTTTCCCTTAGTAATATGATGGGAGACAAAGAGACATTATAAAGGGATTAGTGAGGTTGGAGAGAAAGATAAGGAAAATTAACAGAACACAGGAAGTGAAAGAAGCGGCTTACTCAGGAGTCTGGTCAAAGGTTCTTCCCAACTAACAGTCAAAAATTCAGTACAGTTTTAACAATTTGCTGTGACGAAACACTATTCCATTCATATAGAAATATTTCAAATAAGAATGTTAAAATAACAATGAACCATGTTTATGTTCTCAGCAGCTATGATTTTCTAGTATGACCTTTCTCCTTTCCCAGATATAAACCTGCAATTTTCTGGGAATCTCCCAAACAAGACTATAAACTTCATCTATAGGAAAACTCATTTTAATTCCCCTGTGTAACCTTTGTGACCTGTATTTTTTTTCACTTATCAGCTGTAATTCTGTCCAGTACACTTCATGAGTCACCCTATGATCTCATTTAAGTTCCTTAGCAACCATTTGAGCTGTCACTTCAGAAGCCACCAAAATTATGCCTATAGTAACTGTAGTACTTAATGTAGCTCTCTTGAGATGCCCACATCCACAGTGGGTATGTATTATCCTTTCCCTAATAACCTTTCTTTTCTTTCTACTAACCAGAATTAAATCTACTTTAAAATTTCTTTTTAATAAACTCTAAGTCTGGGCTGGTGTATTAGTCACTTTTCTGTTGCTGTGATAAAACCACCATGACCAAGGGAACTTATAAAAGGAAGAGTTTATTTGAGTTTACGATTGACAGTTCTAGGGCATTAGAGTCCATTGTGGCGGGGAGGCATGGTGGCCGAGGCTGTTGCAGAAAGCCGAGGTTCACATCTCCAATGAGCACAGGAAGTTGAGAGAGAGAGACTGGAGACTGCACGGCTTGTTAAATTCACTAAGCCCACACCCAATGATGTATTTCCTCCAGCATGGCCACACCTTCTAAGATCCCCCAAAACAGTGCCATCAACTGGGGACAAAAATGTCTGAATACTTGAAGCCTATGGGGAACACGCTCATTCAAACCACCACAGCTGGAGAGATGGCTCAGTGGTTAAGCATGCTTGCTGCTCCTCCTAAGGACCTAAGCGTGTTTACCAGCAGCCAAACAGATGGTTCACAACTGCCCATACACCTAACTCCAGGGGTCCAAGGCCTTCCTCTGGACTCCACGGTCACCTGAATGCACATGTGTCGATAACTCCTCATACATAATTAAAAGTAAAATAAACACCTCCAATTCTGCACCATACTGACTTACTCTGAAATTCTTTTCACTAGTGAAGTCAAGTGTTCTGGCTTCTTCTGAGTAGAAGTTTCTAAAGTCCTCCCTGGCTGCTGCAGCCTATGACTCCACTGTGAAAGACTGCCTGACATGTGGGATTACTGATTATGGGGTTTGATGAGGCATCCACAGGATGAGATGGTAATATGGAAAACGATGTAAATAATTTTTTGAGTCATTATCTTGAGTCACTATCACCAACAAGCTATGTTGGTGACAGAAATTTAAAAATAAATAAAAGTTGTAGATTTAGCTCCAGGATAGAGCACTGGTCTAACATGCATGGGATCTATCTTCAATCCCCCACACCTCCCCCAAAATTATTTGTTAGGAGAAGAGATTGGGAGGAGAGAATATTTTAGGAAGAGAAATCAATGTGTGCCAAGAAGAAGTTAGAACCACAGTTCGTATTAGAGGTAGAAGCCTTGTGTGTTTCCAGTGTAAACAGTCAGAGAAATAACACAGCTAGGGTATTGAAATGGGTTAATTCAAATAGGCTCCTGTTGATGGTGCATGCCTTTAATCCCAGCATTTGGGAAGTAGATCTCAATGAGTCCAAAGCCACCCTGGTCTACATAATGAGTTCCAGGCCAGCTGGGCTAAAAGCAGACCCTGTCTCAAAAATACCAAAAAAAATCCATCCATCCATCCATCCATCAATCAAATAGGCTCCTGTAGATTTTAGTGTAATGTTAAGAACACAATAAATTATTAGGTTTCAATTTGGAAATTTAGGTACCAGATATGCTCTAAAATATAAAGTGAGAAAATGCAACTTTCTGTCTTTGGAAGGGAGCAGAGGGGATGCAGGAGATGACTGCAAGAGAGATCGATGGTAGGTAAGCAAAGTGAGTAGGATTGCCTAAACGTTTGATGGTCCTAGGAGTAATGGGATACTGAAAGTTCGGGGTTGGAAAGAAGCCTGAATAAGTCCAGTTTTCTATTTCAAGTAGATGCTGCTCACTGAGGTGGAAACAGGCTGCAGTGGAAGGTAGCAGATTTAGTGCTCTTTTGGGGAACAGTTATATCAAAGTCCTCTGTAGAACTTGTTAGTAGATCTGGGCTTGGTGGCTCCCAATCCCAACATTTGGGAGGCTAAAGCCAACCTAGGTAGGTCACAGAATGAGAGCTTGTCTCCAGAAGACTACATTTTATTGGAGATGTAAACTTGGCCTCAATGACAGTGGAATCTCCTTGTGATTATGAACAAGGGGGGAGAAGGAGGCTGGACAGAAAATGAAGGAGCAAGGAGCTGAGGATACTGTGAAAGCCAATGACATGGAGTGAAAGATCTAGCATTCATTTTCAATATTTTTGGGAGACCATATGGAGACCAAAGAGAGACTTAAAATGTTATCATAGAGACTTTACAGAGGAGGAATTAGAGATGGCCGAGAAACATCTTAAGAAGTGTTCAACATCGCTAATAATTAAGGAAATGCAAATTAAAACCATTTTGAGATATCATCTTACTCCAATAAGACTGGCTAGGATCAGGAAAACAAATGATACCAAGTGCTGGAGAGGTTGCGGGGAAAGGGGAACACTCATCCATTGCTGGTGGGAATGTAAACTTGTACAGCCACTATGGAAAGCAGTGTGGAGAACTCTTAGAAGACTCAAAATGAGCCTGCCATTTGACCCAGTCATACCACTCCTGGGTATATACCCACAAGACTCATCTTACTGCAGAGATACATGCACAGCTATGTTTATTGCAGCTCTGTTCACAATAGCAAAAAGCTGGAACCAGCCCAGGTGCCCCTCAACTGACGAGTGGATAGAGAAAATGTGGTACATGTATACAATGGAGTTCTATGCAGCTGGTAAAAAAAAAAAAAAAAAAAAAAACTTTGCAGGTAAATGGATGGGAGGTAGATAGAAACATTATGTTAAGTGAACGTAACACAGTCCCAGAAAAAAAATAATGACAATCTGGTTTGTTGGTCCCTCATATGTGGATGCCGTGGTGGGCCACTAACCCAGTTATAACTATTTCTCGTGGGAGCGGATTGCATATTAATAAGAACAACAACAGGGTGAAAGTGGCCTGGCGGTTTAACGAGCACCGACCGCTCTTGCTAGAGGGACCCAGGTTCAATCCCAGCACCACATGGTCGGCCGGGAGCCATCTGTAAACTCCCAATTCCAGGAGAATCCAGTTCCAGGGGAGTCCGACCCCTCTTCTGACTCCGCGGCATGCTACATCACGGGTGCACAGACTTTTGCATGCAGCAGTACATTTCATCACACATACAGAAATAAACTAAAATTAAAAAAAACAAAAGAACAACCAAACAGATAGGATCTGCATCAGAAAACTGACTGAATGGTGGATTGGAATGGGTGGAGGGCCGGAGAGGACATGGGTTTGTATATTCAATTAATGCATATTATTGATGTGCGTTCAACAGTATCTAGTTTGCCCAGACACTGTCTACAAGGTAATGGTTTTTTAGGACTTAGTAAAAGTTAAATATGTGTATATTAAACACACATTGGTTTTTTAAAAGCCTGTGATAAAACTGGTAATGCATCTGTAGTTAAATGGAGATATAAATGCTGTTGTCCCACATTTGTCTTACATAAAATTTTGCCTGTTTAACTCAGATCACTTGGATTGGCACATACAAAATGTCTCTATAATTTTTCTGTTGTCCAGTATCACCTTGTAGCTTCTCTTTCACCTATAAAATGATTTAACTAAAAATAATTTGCTTCCCATTTAAAATCACATACAGCACCCAAAAAACAGCATGGGTGCAATTTTGATGACATCTGTTGCCTTGATTCACCCTATAGTATATATAATAACAACTGCCTTCTTTGAGATCATGGGTCAAAAAACTCAACCTAAATTAAAAAAAGGGCGGGAGGTGGATTACCAGCTAGATAATGAATCACCTTTTGTCACCAACAACACCCTCTGCACCTTCAAATCTTAAACATAAACTACCCTTGGCTGAACAAGTATTTGCTATGTTCCAACGCAAACAGTTTCAAATGTCTTACATCCTAGGCTTTCCCTGAGAAAGAAAAGATAACAAGCATTTGCATGTGAGTAGGCATTTTTTTTTACAGTACGTCGCCAACAGAAACCGGTGGCATGTTCTGTGCATTTAAGGGAAGAAAGCCTCAGATTGCTACAAACCATCAAACCCTCTGTGGAGCCTACTTGTAACACACTATGGTTCAATGAGTCGCTACTACCAAAACTTAGAACTTCTGGCGTGCCAAGAGTTTTAATAAGAGAGTGCTTTCTTACCTCCCTCCCCCAACCTCACAACAGAACAAGGTGAAATCATGAACGTATGAGACTACCCCTCTTCCGGTTAGTCCTCAACTGTAATATTGGCACGACAAAACCTGCAATTATCTTTCTAGCACGGTAATCTCATCCTAAAACTGGTTTCTAACATTGCACGATTACTTTAATGATTCCCCCTACCCTAGCCCCCCCCATAGCGACTGTGAAAAGGTATTTTATTTTTCTCTATTCAGAACCCCTATATAATACNCTGAATGCACATGTGTCGATAACTCCTCATACATAATTAAAAGTAAAATAAACACCTCCAATTCTGCACCATACTGACTTACTCTGAAATTCTTTTCACTAGTGAAGTCAAGTGTTCTGGCTTCTTCTGAGTAGAAGTTTCTAAAGTCCTCCCTGGCTGCTGCAGCCTATGACTCCACTGTGAAAGACTGCCTGACATGTGGGATTACTGATTATGGGGTTTGATGAGGCATCCACAGGATGAGATGGTAATATGGAAAACGATGTAAATAATTTTTTGAGTCATTATCTTGAGTGCCACTATCCACAAAAACGCTATGTTGGTGGACCGAAATTTAAAAATAAATAAAAAAGTTGTAATTTAGCTCCAGGATAGAGCACTGGTCTAACATGCATGGGATCTATCTTCAATCCCCCACACCTCCCCCAAAATTATTTGTTAGGAGAAGAGATTGGGAGGAGAGAATATTTTAGGAAGAGAAATCAATGTGTGCCAAGAAGAAGTTAGAACCACAGTTCGTATTAGAGGTAGAAGCCTTGTGTGTTTCCAGTGTAAACAGTCAGAGAAATAACACAGCTAGGGTATTGAAATGGGTTAATTCAAATAGGCTCCTGTTGGCTGGTGCATGACCTTAATCCCAGCATTGGGATAGCAGAGATGAAATCTAGTTGAGTCAGAAGCCCTTAGTTACATAAGCAGTCCAGACAGTTCTGAGCTATAAGCCAAGACCCCTGTCTCCAAAAAATACCAAAAAAAACCATCCATACCATCCATCCATCAATCAAATAGCTCACTGTAGATTTGTGTAATGTTTAAGAACAGCAATTACATCATTAGGTTTCCAATTTTGGAAAGTTTAGGTACCAAGATTGCTCTAAAATATAAAGTGAGAAAATGCAACTTTCTGTCTTTGGCAGGGAGCAGAGGGGAGCAGGAGAGTGACAGCAAGAGAGATCGATGGTAGGTAAGCAAAGTGAGTAGGATTGCCTAAACGTTTGATGGTCCTAGGAGTAATGGGATACTGAAAGTTCGGGGTTGGAAAGAAGCCTGAATAAGTCCAGTTTTCTATTTCAAGTAGATGCTGCTCACTGAGGTGGAAACAGGCTGCAGTGGAAGGTAGCAGATTTAGTGCTCTTTTGGGGAACAGTTATATCAAAGTCCTCTGTAGAACTTGTTAGTAGATTCTGGGCTGGTGGCTCCCAATCCCAACATTTGGGAGGCTAAAGCCACATCCAGTTAGTGTCACAGAATGAGAGCTTGTCTCCAGAAGACTACATTTTATTGGAGATGTAAACTTGGCCTCAATGACAGTGGAATCTCCTTGTGATTATGAACAAGGGGGGAGAAGGAGGCTGGACAGAAAATGAAGGAGCAAGGAGCTGAGGATACTGTGAAAGCCAATGACATGGAGTGAAAGATCTAGCATTCATTTTCAATATTTTGGGAGACCCATATGGAGACCAAAGACGAGACTTAAAACTGTTATCATAGGACTTTACAGAGGAGGATATTAGAGCTGGCCGAGAAACATCTTAAGAAGTGTCAACATCGCTAATAATTAAGGAAATGCAATTAAAAAACATTTTGAGATATCACTTACTCCATAAGACTGGCTAGGATCGGAAAACACAATGATTACAAAGTTGCATGGACAGGTGTTGCGGGGAAAGGGGAACATCTCCATTGCTGGTTGGGAATGTAAACTTGTACAGCCACTATGGAAGCAGTGTGGAGAAACTTGAGAAGACTCAAAATGAGGCCGCCCATTTGACCCAGTCATTACCACTTCCTGGGTATTACCAACAAGACTCATCTTATGCAGAGATAATGCCAGCCATGTTTACTTACAGCTCTGTTCTACAATAGCAAAAAAGCCGGAACCGCCAAGGTGCCCCTCAACCTGCACGATGGGTGGATAGAGAAAATGTAGGTAATGTCTACTAATGGATTCTATGCAGTGGTAAAAAAAAGGGAACATAAACTTTGCAGGTAAATTGGATGGGAGTTAGAAGAACATTATTTAAGTGACGTAACACAGTCCCAGAAAAAACAAATAATGACAATGGTTTGTGGTCCCTCATATGTGGATGCTCGGTGGGGCCAACTAACCCAGTTATAACATTTCTTCGTGGAGACGGATGCATATTAAATAGAACAACAACAGGGTGAAAGATGGCCTAGCGGTTTAACGAGCACCGACCGCTCTTGCTAGAGGGGACCCAGGTCAATCCCCAGCACCAGACCTGTGGCCGAGGAGCCATCTTAAACTCCCAATTCCAGAGACATCCGTTCCAGGGGAGTCCGACACCCTCTTCTGACTCCGCGGCATTGTACATCACGGGTGCACAGACTATTGCATGCAGACAATACATTCATATCCACATACAGAAATAAAATAAAATTAAAACAAAACAAAAGGAACAACAACAGATAAGATCTGCATCAGAAAACTGACTGAATGGTGCAATTGGAAGTGGTGGAGGGGCCGGAGAGGACATGGGTTTGTATATTCAATTACTGCATATTTATTGATGTGCGTTCAACAGTATTCTAGTTTGCCCAGACACTTGTCTACAAGGTAATGGTTTGTTTAGGACTTAGTAAAAGTTAAATATGTGTATATTAAACACATTGTTTTTAAAACCCTGATAAAACTGGTAATGCATCTAGTTAAATGGAGATATAAATGCTGTTGTCCACATTTGCTTACTAATAAATTTCTTAGTTAATCAGTAACTTGGATTGCCACATACAAATTTCTCTATAATTTTTCGGTTGTCCAGTATCACCTTGTAGCATTCTCTTCACTATAATATTTACACTAAAAAATAAGTTTGCTTCCCAATTAAAATCACACATACAGCACCCAAAAAACAACATGGGTGCATTATGAACATCTTTGTCCTTGATTACCACCCTATAGATATATAATACAACTGCTTCTTTGAGATCATGGGTCAAATAAAACACCTTAAAAAAAGGTGGGGGGGGGGGTGAGATTACAGCTAGATAATGGACATCCTTTTGTCACCATACAACCACCCTCTGCCAACCTTCAATCTTAAACACACTAACACCTTGGTTTTGAAAAGTATTTTGTATGTTGTACCAACAGGTCAAAATGCCTCATCCTTACTTATACTGGGTTCCCCTGAGAAAGAAAAGAACAAGCTTTGCAGTTGAGTAGGCACTTTTGTCACGCATGACGTCGCCACGAACGGGTGGCATGTTCTTGAAGGCATTGTAAGGAGAAAAACGCCTCAGATTGCTACAAACATCAAACCCTCTGTGGAGCCTACTTGTACCACATTGTTCTAATTGAGTCTACTACACAAAACAAACTTCTGCGGTGCAGCAAGGTTTTACATATAGTAGAGGACTTTCTTACCCTTCCCCCCCCCAACTAGAACCAGGAAATCTATGAACGATAGACTGACCTCCGGTTACGTTCTCAACTGTAAATTGGCACGACAAACGCAATTACTTTAGAGGTAATCTCATATAAAACTGGTTTTAAATTGCACTGCTTCTTTAATGATTCCCACTACCTAGCCCCCACATAGGACTGTGACAGGATTATTTCTCTATTCAGAACACCTAATATAATACTAAAGTCTCCTTAAGCTATGCATTAAGCAAATATATTAATACCGGAGCTCTGACATCAGCAATGGATTATTCTACCAAGGAGATGGTTGCCAGGGGATCCCAAACCCCCACAAAAGGTAAAGGCTCCTTGCCTCTAAACTGGGATACCTGCAAGAAGAGAGGTGGGTCAAGGCCCTGCTGTCAAAGGACCTGATGTTAACATGGAACAGATGCATTGAGACCACACAAGCAAGTGTACAGATGGTCTCTGGAATACCAGAGAGTGTTACCAAAGCTACTAAACCAATAAAGCAAAACTATGGGTCTCCTTGAGTCAAGCAAGGGTCCTCCATCAGCACCAGCCACACTTCACCTGCTTGGAACGTACTGTGCAGCAGAGGCAGCCAATGCCTGTATATCCCAAATCTCATGGCTATTAGCTTTATCCTTGGAGAGGAATAACCTACAGCTGATGCCACAAACCTACATCCTATAATGGTCATAGATTTTATAAGACACAGTAAGACCCTACCATATTTAACAGAAACAATACCACCCAACATCTGTTGTCTATACCAAAGTAACCTACCATAACAATTAGTTACTGTTTAAATCCTACATATCTTTTTTTTTTTTTTTTTTTACACATTTTCGTATTTGTTTTTTTTTTTTTACAGGGTCTCACTATGCATAGCCTGCCCGGAACATTGCCCAGGTTGACCTCGATCTCAATGATTCTCCTGTTTCTGCCTCCCAGGACTAGAATTAAAGGCGCACGCCTCCACGCCCAGCAAATTACCTATATATCTAATGCTTGTGCTTTCATTAGTAGGATTGAACGGTTAATTCCAAGACAAAAAAACTGTCAGACTATGATATGGAAACAGCCAGGAATTGCCCAGTAGGTCCAAGACACAGCTCTACGAGAAAGTAGAACTGTTTTGCTTCATCACCTGTGCCCCTTTTCTAAGCCTAGGGAACCAATCTGCAGAAGGGGGCATGGTTGTTTGTAATGGCTGCAATTGGGGTGAATGTGAAACTACAGCAATATAGGTTGGACACGCATTTGATCAACTTGCTTGAACATACAAGCACCCCTGCTGGATGGTGGGGACCATGGGCCGTGCTGTGTGGGTTTGGGCCACAACGCTTGCAAATTGGTTTTACATGAAGGACGCTTGTACTCATAAATTATCACTTATTGTTAAAAAATGAAAAAAAAAACTGAGAGAAAGATGCAGGACAGTTATGGCAGAATGCATGATCTGGGATGGGGTGGGGTGGGGTGGGGGGAAGGGAAAGTGAAATATGCCTGAACTGAATTGGAAAATGATGTATGAAATACACAAAGCATCAATAAAATAAATAAATAAATAAATAAATAAATAAATAAAATGTCATCAAAATCAGTGGTGACAGTGGCTAGGATGTGGGGATGCAATGGCGGCAGCAGAAAGAAGCAAGGTTGGAGGAGGAAGACTGACAGGCAATTTTTGGCCCCATTTGAAGTTGATGATGGTGAATTTATAGAGACCATGGAGATGTGCAGTTTACCTATAGCAGCTCAGCAGTCCTTGTACAAGTATGCACACACCAAGGCATATGGCTCCACTCATCTGGGACTGGGATGTAGCCAGGAAGCTGTGATTAAACAGGAGTCAAGGGATTTGGGCAAGTGGGAGGGAACAGGATAGAGAGGAACTGAGGCAAGAGGACGGGTGCCAGTTGAGCATGAGGGTGGAGGGTAGTTGTCAGTTGTGGGGTTGTGGTTGTAGACTGGGGTGTGGTGGTGGTAGAGCAGTTTGATGTTGATATTCAGTGTATGATCAAAGAGCAAGAAGGTGAGCAGTGTACAGAGGTTTTTATGACTTGGGGTGCTGCTAATAATGCCAATGTCTGCTTTCCAAAAGTTTCTATTGGACCATAAATTGTAGTTCAAAAGGATTTTTTTGTTGTTGTTAATAATCATTTCATGAATACCATAACAGCATGAAATGCCAATTCTAGTAATAAGTAAGAATTTTTCAAAGGTATTAGCCTTTTTATGTCTGGGTCCTGATAGCATGTTTAAGATTTTAATGTGTCCTTTTCATTTTGATATTCACTTTAGTTCCTATAGTTGTTAAAGAATTTAAAACAAGCCGGCACGTGGTGGTGCGCACCTTTAATCCTAGCGCTCAGGAGGCAGAGGCAGGGTGATCTTTGTGAGTTCAAGGCCAGCCTGTTCTACAGAGTGAGTTCCAGGATGGCTGGGGCTATAGGGAGACCCTGTCTTGAAAAGAAAAAAAAAGAATTTGAAACAAAACCAAACTATCAGTGTTCTACCACCTTTTTAAAAAAATATTTGATTGACTGAGACTTCAGCTGTGGTAGGGTCCCTCTTTGGATAATGACCAATATGGGCAACGATTTTTAAAAAATGAGGTGGGATTTGGGCCTGCCTTTCTTTGGTAGTCTCCCTGTCCTACTGGTTCTAGACAGGGGTGTCTGGATTTGCAGGTGTTCGCTAATGCCTTTCTTTGGCCAGCCCTACCGAACCGTCTGTCCTGATGGGGTTAGAGATTGCTCTTCAGCTCCAGCTACTGTCCTTTTCTACACTGGACTGGAAGGCACTATCATCTTTGATAGCTGGAATTTCCTTCTCAGAACAAGGACTCCTGCTTCCTATGTTTTCTATAGTGATTTAGCCCCAAGATTGAGCAAATATTTATTATTTCTTTCTTTCTTTCTTTCTTTATTTATTTATTTATTACTGTGAAGGCTGTTAAACCGAAACTCTTGAAATTGAGGAAGTCACTCTAAAATAAAAGGCTTTATTGAACTCTTACAAATGTTATCAAGGAAGAGATCAGGTTCTGGGACATGTTCTGCAGCTACCAGACTAGAGAGCAGTGAAATATGTCCCCAGACATGAAGAGCAAGGGCAGGTTCATAATGAAGATCTGGAGGAGGAGAGTCTTCAGGGGCTTCACTGGAGAGCAAGGGTCCTGACAGGCAGCCCACTCTGGCTTCAGACTTGTTTCTCTCATCTTGCCATCACAGGTGCTGGAATTACAGTCATCTGCCACCCTGGCTGGCAAGAGGTTTTAAATCAAGGTTTTTAACATACATTCAGGAATATGGAACATTCTTTTGTTGATTTCCCCAGCAGCTATTAACAGATTAACTTTCCTTTCCCTTCCCTACTCTACCTCTATCCTTTGTAATTAAATTTAAATTTTTTATTAATTTTATTTCTTTCTGTATGTGTGTGAATGTACTGTCTGCATGCAAGTTTGTGCACCCATGTCGTGCAATGCCGCGGAGGTCAGAAGAGGGTGTCGGATTCCCCTGGAACTGGAGTTCTCCTGGAATTGGAGTTTCAGACGGTTCTCGGCCGCCATGTGGGTGCTGGGGATCGAACTCGGGTCCTCTGTAAGAGTGGTCGGCTCTCTTAACCGCTAGGCCGTCTCTCCAGCCCCTGTAATTAAATTTAAAACAATCAGAACTTTTCTTTCTTTCTTTCTTTCTTTCTTTCTTTCTTTCTTTCTTTCTTTCTTTCTTTCTTTCCCTTCCTTCCTTCCTTCCTTCCTTCCTTCCTTCCTTCCTTCCTTCCTTCCTTCCTTCCTTTCTTTCTTTCTTTCTTTCTTTCTTTCTTTCTTTCTTTCTTTCTTTCTTGGGGGTCTCTTGAGACAGGGTCTTCCTATAGCTCCCAGCTGGCCTGGAACTTACTATGTAGACCAGCCTGGCCTTGAACTCAGAGATCTTCCTGCCTCTGTTTCCCGACTGCTGGGATTAAAGGCATGTGCCACCTCGCTGACCAGAATTTTTATTTTAGCAAGGCTTCATTTGCTGCTTCATAAAACTTATTCTTGTAAATATTTAGTTCATTTAATTTATTATAATTGTGTATGATGTGTGTGTGTGGGGGGCGGTTATTGCATGCCATGGTGCACGTGGAGATCAGAGAACAATTTTGTGGAGTTAGTTCTCTTTTTCCAGGGATGGAACTCACATTGTCAGGCTTGTGCCAAATGCTGTTACCTGCTGAGCCACCTGGCCAACCCTTGACTGCTTTTTAAATTAATTTTTAAGGTTATCATAGAAAATAATGGGTTTTCTTATGGCACGTTTATGCATACATATCACTTCTTTGTTCATATTCACCTCCAACTGCCCTCTCTTGCCCCCTTCCTCCAGTGGTCCTCCTGCACACAGCTCCCCTTTGGGTCATGTAGCTATAACTCTGGAGATGGGGATGTAGCTAAGGTGTTAGAGTGTTTGCCCACATGTTTGAAGCCTTGGCTTTGATCCTCAGCCCAGCACAGACTGGCTGTGATGGTGCATGCCTGAAATCCCAGTACTCAGGAGTTAGAGCCAAGAGGAACAGAAGTTCAAGGTCACCCTAGGCTATACAGAGAGTTATAGGACACCCTGGGATATGTGACTATCTCAAAATTGATTAATTAATCAATTAATTAAAATCTAGAGTCTGCATATAAGAAACAACATGGCATTTGGCTTTCTGAGTCTGGCTCATTTTGCTTAACATGGGAATCTTCAGTCCTTCAAATGAATGACCTAATTGCATTTTTATAGCTAAATAAAACTCCATTGTGTATATGTATCACATTTTCTTTATCCATGTGTCTGATGGTGGGCAGTTTTTGGAACCTTTGACTGTCCAGGGTTCCTTTTTTCCCTTGAATCTGGAGCTCACTTCATTTATAAAGTGTGTAGTACTGTATTGAAGTCATAGTTTTGTAAGGATATTGTTAATCACATGAATTTTTCTTTATAAGCATAAATCATGTTCTATTTTCCTACATTTTCTGAAGTGCCTATTATAATAACTAAGAGATGATAACTTATACTAAATGTAAAGAATTAAAGGTCAGCTACTAGGCGGGCATGGTGGCACATGCCTTTAATCCTAGCACTGGGAAAGCAGAGGCAAGCAGATCTTTGTGAGTTCAAGGCCAGCCTGGTCTACAGAGTGAGTTCCAGGACAGCTAGGTGGGAGACCCTGTCTCGAAAAGACCAAAAAAAAAAAAAAGTCAGCTACTACTACATTTTTGGCTGGAGAGATGGCTCAGTGGTTAAGAGCACTAACTGCTCTTCCAGAGGACCTGGGTTCATTTCCTAGCACCCTTATGGTGGCTAACAACTGTCCATAACTTCAGTTCCAGAGGATCTGACCCTCTCTTTTGATTCCCTTGGGAATTCCACATATAGTCAAAACACTCATACACATAAAATACATAAATAAAAATTGATTTGAGTGACATTAGGAAAAATATTCTGAAGAAGACCTATGTTATAGGCTAAATTGTAAACTGTGAATGCCCAGTGTGTACCTGGAAGCCCCAACAGCCAGGGGCTCAGAATGTGACTTTGGAAATAGGGCCCTTAATGAGGCAGTGAGGGCTACATGAGGTCATATGGATGGGCCCCGATACAAAGTAAATAATGTCCTTTTTAAGAAAGAGAGACATTCCCCTTAAAGGCAAGAACTTGGCAAGGCTGCCCCTTGTCACCACTCCTCTTCAATATAGTGCTTGAAACACTTGCTAGGGCAATAAGGCAAGAAAAGGAAATTAAAGGAGTACTAATGGGAAAAGAGGAAGTCAAGCTATCCCTTTTTGCAGATGATATGATAGTTTACCTAAGGGATGCTAAAAACTAGACCAGAAAACTCATAGAAATGATTAAGAGTTTCAGTAAAGTGGTGGGCTACAAAATTAACCTAGAAAAACCAGTAGCCTTTCTTTTTTTTTCTTTTTTTTTTTAATTAGTTTTTATTGATGCTTTGTGCATTTCATACATTTTTTCCAATTCAGTTCAGGCTTATTTCCCTTTCCCTCCCCCTCACCCCCACCCCATCCCAGATCATGCATTCTGCCATAACTGTCCTGCATCTTTCTCTCAGTTTTTTTTCTTTTCATTTTTAGCTATAAGTGATAATCCATGAGTACAAGCATCCTTCATGCAAAACCTATCTGCAGGCTGTTGTGCCCAAACACCTACAGCCCCACCATCCAGTGGGGGGTGACAGGTTGTTTGTTCAATCAAGTTGATCAAATGAGTGTCCAGACTACATTGCTGTAGTTTCACCATTCACCCCAATCGCAGCCCTTACATTCTACCACGCCCCCTCTTCCGCAGGTTGTTCCCTAGGCTTAGAAAAGGGGCACAGGTGGATGAGAGGTAAAACAGTCCACTCTCTCTGGAGCTGTTGACTTGGACTCTGGTCAATTCTGGCTGTTTCCTTTCATGGGCTGACAGTTTGTCCAGGAATAACCTTTCGATCCTACTAATGAAGAACAAGCAATTAGATATATAGGTATTTAAGCAGCACTAATAGTTATGGTAGGTTACTTTAGCATAGACACATGTTTGGATATGTTAATCCATGAATTACAATTTTCCCCCCTGTTAAATATGACAGGGTCTTACTGTGGCTTATAACATCTCCTAACCTGTAGAGGATGTAAGCTTTTGGCATCAGCCATGGGTTATTTCTCCAAGGGGAGAGCCAATAGCCAATTAGATTTTCTTTACACCAATAACAAACAACTGAAGAAGGACTACAAGGAGATCTTCCCACTCACAATAGCCTCAAAAACAATAAAATACCTAGCAACAAACCTAAGCAAAGGCATCAAAGATCTCTACAACAAAAATTTTACATCCACAAAAGAGACTGAAGAAGACATCCGAAGATGGAAAGACCTCCCATGCTCATGGATTGGAAAAATTAATGTAGTAAAAATGTCCATTCTACCCAAATTAATATACAGATTCAATGCAATCCCAATTAAAATCCCCAAGAATTTCTTCACAGATTTGGAAAAAATCCTCAATTTCATATGGAAGAACAAAAGACCCTGAATAGCCAAAGCAACCCTAAGTGAAAAGAGCAATATAAGGGGAATCTCTACACCAGACTTCAAAATATACTACAGGGCTATAGTAATAAAAACAGCCTGGCACTGGCACAAAAACAGAACTGTAGACCAATGGAACAAAACTGAAGAGTTAAACTTGAGCTAATACAATTTCAGCCACTTCAGTTTTGACAAAGAGGCCAATAAGACTTAATGGAGGAAAGACAGTATCTTCAGCAAATGATTTTTATCAAAACTGTATCACCACTTGTAGAAGAATAAAATTAAACACCTACCTTCCGCCCTGTACAAAAATGAACTCCAAATGGATCAAAGACCTCAATGCGAAACCAGAAACTCTGAAGGTGATAGAAGAAAATGTTGGCAACAACCCATAAGACATAGGCAAAGGAAAAGACTCTAAATCAGACTGCAGCTGCACAGGAAATAAGGTCAACAATTGACAACTGGGACCTCATTAAACTCAAGAGCTTCTGTATAGCAAAAGAAACAATCAAGGAAGTAAAGAGAAAACCCACAGAGTGGGAGGAAACCTTCATCAGTGATACATCTGACAGAGCATTAACTATACAACTATGTAAATTACTCAAAAAGCAAAGAAGTAAGAAAACAAATGACTCACTCAAAAGATGGAGCAAGGGCTGAACAGAGACTTCACAAGTGAGGAAATCAAGATGGCTGAGAAACATCTTAAAAAGTGTTCAACATCACTAATAATTAAAGAAATGAAAATTAAAACCACTTTAAGATATCATCTCATTCTGATAGGACAGGCTAGGATTAAGAAAACAAATAATACCAAATGCTGGAGAGGTTGTGGGGAAAGAGGTACACTTATCCACTGCTGGTAGGATTGTAAACTTGTACAACCACTATGGAAAGCAGTGTGGAAAACCCTTAAAAATGCAAAATGAGCCTACCACCTGACCATAACACTCCTGGGTATATACCCACAAGACTCATCCTACTGCAGAGATACATGCACAGACATGTTTATTGCAGCCCTCTTCACAATAGTGAAGAGCTGGAACCAACCCAAATGCCCCTCAATCAATGAGTGGATAGAGAAAATGTGGTACATCTACACAATGAAGTTCTAGGCAGTGGTAACGAAAGATGAGATCATGAACTTTGTAGGTAAATGGATGGAACTAGAAGATATTATGTTAAGTGAAGTAACACAGTCCCAGAAAAAACAGTGATGAATGGTATCCCTCATCTGTGGATGTTAGCAACAAGTACCTAGTCTGTAAGGCAAACTGAGCAACGTTAATGTTATAGTCTTCATTATCTGAAAGCAACTGTGCTCTTATAATGTGAATCCTTTAACAAGTTCTAGAATTAACCTACCATTTATTTTCAGACTTTGGAATTTTGGTATATGGGTGCAGGGTATGTATGCCTATTTTAGAGTAATATAAAATCAAAAGGGAAAAATGTGAATCTTGAAATATGATTTGGAAATATCATACAGTCTATTTTCAGATGACATAATTGTAGTATAGGTGAGACACACACACACACACACATATATATATATATATATATATATATATATATATATATACACATACATTAATAGTTATATATACACAAAAATGTATATACATATATACATACATACATACATATATACACATATCACTGGAATTCTAGGATTTTTTTCCCTAAAAGATGTCATGTTTTCCTTAAGGAAGTGCTCAAAAGTTCCTCCTTGGCAATCCCAAACAACTATCTACTGTGCTTTTGCTCCATATGGGAGTCTTTCCCTCCCATGGTCCCCCAAATAAAGTCCAGTAAGCACATGTCCCATCTCGATCCCCCTGCACTGGCCTCCGTGATATAGCCCAGGTAGTGGCAGTCTACATTCTGACGAGGCTGACACCCCCTTGGCTGTTTAGTCCACAAGCTGGGTATCTCAGTAATCCCCATCTGGCATTGAAGGTTTGGAGGATTCTTGGAGAGACATGAGTCGTCAATCCATATTGTAAGGTTACAAAGCTGTGTCTCATGTCTTTCAGGAGTGCCAAAAGTGGTGGCAGCCATAGAGTTGATGTACTTGCCAGTAAGAATTAAAGACTGGCCAAACAACAGTACTCTCTTTTTTCGTTTTGTCTCTTTATTAAGATCTCAAGTTTTATATCTACAGTACAGTTTCTCTAGTCTTACTGATTATTTATATCTGGTTGTACTTTCCTTTTGGATGCTTAAGGTCACACAAATCACAGCATTTTTACTGGTATATGAGGGCCCCTAAGAAAATAAACTGAAGAATCCATGAATATAATCTGGCTTCGGATTTTTGGAGAACCAAAGCCCTTCCAAATGTGTATTTCTGGGTGTGATCTTGAGTTACATGGCATTCTGGACTGTTGTTTGGGGGTGGGCACATTGTCCCACTGTGCTCCAGTGTGGGTTTAGCATATGTCATTTATTTATCTATTTTTAGTTCTAGGTGTTGTTCTGAGATGTCATTAGCAAAACATGGGGGAAGCTGGGGGATAGCCTAGTCAGTAAAGTGCTCGGCATGCAAGCATATCGAGTTACATGTCCAGAACTCATATAGTATGTGTTTGTAATTCCAGTACTGGAAGGTGGAGACAGGCAGATCCTTGTGGATTACTGGCCAGTCAGTCTAGCCTAATTGGTGATTTCTAGGCCAGTGAAACACCCTGTCTCAGTGGAGATAAACAGTGTTCTGAGGATGACATGTGAAATGGATTGTCTTCTGTGCTCCTTACATATGCACACACATGTATTCACACATGGCCATACACACACACACACACACACACACACACACACACACANGCCTTTCTTTTTTTTTTTCTTTTTTTTTACTTAGTTTTTATTGACTGCTTTGTGCATTTCATAATTTTTTCCAATTCAGTTTCAGGCTATATTTCCTTTCCCTCCCCCTCACCCCACACCATCCCAGATTCATGCATTATTGCATAACTGTCCTGCAATCTTTTCTCTCAGTTTTTTTCTTTTTCATTTTAGCTATAAGTGCTAATCCATGAGTACAAGCATCATTCATGCAAAACCTAATCTGCAGGCTGTTTGTGCCCAAACCCCAAGCCCCACAATTCTTGGGGGGACAGGTTTGTTTGTTCCAATCAAGTTGATCATGAGTGTCCAGGATACATTGCTGTTAGTTTCACCATTCACCCCAATCGCAGCCCTTACAATTCTACCACCCCCCTCTTCCGCAGGTTGTTCCCTAGGCTTAGAAACGGGCGGCACAGGTTGGATGAGAGGTAAACAGTCCACCTCTCTTGGAGCTGTTGACTTGGACTTGGGTCAATTCTGGTGTTTCCTTTCATGGGCTGACCAGTTTTGTCCAGGAATAACCTTTCGGATCTACTAATGGAAGCACAAGACAATTAGATGATAATAGGTATTTTAAGCCAGCACTATTAGTTGTTTTATTGGTAGGTTGTACTTTAGCATAGACACATGGTTTGGTATGTTAATCCATAATTTACAATTTTCCCCCCTGTCTAATTTACAGGGTCTTAATGTGGCTTATACACATCTTCCTAACCTGTAGAGGATAGTAATTTTGGCATCAGCCATTGGGTTTTCTCCAAGGGGAGAGCAAACAACTGAGAGAAGACTTTTAAAAAACAAAAACAAGCAACTGAAGCAGAAGGATACAAGGAGATCTTTCCCACTCACAATAGCCTCAAAAAACAATAAAATACCTAGCAAAAACTAACCAAAGGGCACCAAAGATCTTCTACAACAAAAATTTTACTTCCACAAAAGAGACTAGAAGACAATAGAAGATGGAAGACCTCCCATGCTCATGGATTGGAAAACTTAATGTAGTAAAACTGCCCTTCTACCCAATTATATTCACGATTCAAATGGCAATCCCCAATTAAAATCCCCAAGAATTTCTTCACAGACTTGGAAAATATCCTCAATTTCATTTGGAAGAGACAAAAGACCCTGAATAAGCCAAAGCAAACCCTAAGTGGAAAGAGCAATATAAGGGGAATCTCTACACCAGACTTCAAATATACTACAGGGCATAGTAATAAAATACAGCACTGTCACTGCACAAAAAGAACTAGTAGACAAATGGAACAACACTTGAAGAGTTAATTGAGCTAATACAATTGCCGCACTTGCATTTTGACAAAGAGGCCAATAGACTTAATGGAGGAAAGACAGTATCTTCAGCAACATGATTTTATCATCAAAACTGTATCACCAATTTGTAGGTAGAATACAAATTGCAACACCTACCTTCCGCCCTGTACAAAAATGGAACTCCAAATGGATCAAAGACCCTCAATGCGAAACCAGAAACTCTGAAGGCGATGATAGTAGAAAATGTTGGCACACAACTACAAGAAATAGCAAAGGATGACAAGAAACGACTTCTAAATCAGACGTGCGCTGCCACAGGAAATAAGGTCAACCAATTGACCACTGGGACCTCATTAAACGCAAGAGCTTCTGTGTATAGCAAAAGAAACAATCAAGGATAAGTAAAGAGGAGAAAACTCACAGAGTGGAGGAGGAAACCTTCACAGTGATACATTGACAGAACATTAAACGATAAACTATGTAAATTACTCAAAAAGCAAAGAAGTAAGAAAACAAATGACTCACTTCCAAAAGTGGAGCAAGGGTCTGAACAGAGTGACTTCACAGTGAGGAACTTAATCATGGCTGAGAAACATCTTAAAAAAAGTGTTCAACATCACTATCAATTAAAGAAATTAACATTAAAACCAATTTAGATATTCATCTCATTTCCTGATTAAGGAAGGCTAGGATTAAGGAAACAAATAATACCAAATGCTGTGAGAGGTTGTGAAGGGGGAAAGAGTTACAACATTATCTCACTGCTGGTAGGATTGTAAACTTGTTCAACCCCACTATTGGAAGCCGTGTGGAAATACCCTTAAAAAATTGCAAAATGACCTACCACACCTGACAATACACACTCCCTGGGGGGGGTTTTATATCTACCCACAACGACTCATCCTATGCCGGATACATGCACCCAGGACATGTTTATCGTGCCTCTCTTTCCAATAGCTGAAGAGCTGGAAACCAACCAAATGCCCCTCAATCAATGAGTGGATAGAGAAAAAATGTTGGGTACATCTACAACACATGAAGTTCTATGGCAGCTGGTAACGACGATGAGATCATGAACTTTGTAAGGTAAGATGGATGGAACTAGAAGATATTATTTGTTAAGTGAAGTAACACAGTCCCAGAAAAAACACGTGAATGACATGGTATCCCTCATCTGTGGATGTTAGCAACAAAGTACCTAGTCATGTAATGCAAACTGAGCACGTAATGTTATTCTCTTTATCTGAAAGCAACGTGCTCTATATAATGTGAATCCTTTAACAAGGTTCTAGAATTAACCTACTCATTTATTTTTCAGACTTTGGAATTTGTTTAATGGGTGCAGGGTTAATGTATCTCCTATTTTAGAGTAATATAAAATCAAAAGGAGAAAAAATGTGAATCTTGAAAATTGATATCATGGAAATCATTACAGTCTATTTTCAGATGACATAATTTCGTTATAGGTGAGACCACACACACACACAACATTCATATATATATATATATATATATATATATATATATATACACATACATAAAAAGACAACATGATGAGGAACAAAACAAAAAAGAAAAAAAAAAAAAAATCTGACTGAAACAGTGTAAGTTATCTCCCCCAAACACAATAATTCTCTGCTTTGAAAGTAAATAGCTTTGGAAAGACTCAGAAAAAGGTGCAAGACATGTATGGCAGAGATGCACGAACTCGGGTGGGGGGGGGCATGGAAAGGGAATTGAGTCTAAAATTGGACTGAGAAATGATGTATGATACACGAAAAATTTAATAGCCAATAAAAATATTTCTTTAAAAAAGAAAGAGAAAAACACCAGGAATGCACGCACAGAGCAAATGCCATATGAGGACAGAGAGGGAGGCAGCTGTCTGCAAAGAGCTGGGAGACATTGGGTGAGAGCCAGTTTGCCAACACCTTGACCATGGCCTTCTTGGCTCCAGAACTATGTGGAAAAAAATTGTCTTTTGTTAAGGTACTCAATGCATGGGATTTTGTTATGGAAGCCCCAGGAGATAACAGCTGATAAAGAGTGCTTGAATCTCCCTGTAGAAATTAGAGGATGTCAACCAAGTATGTCTTCCCCCATGGAGTGATGGCTGACAAGCATTCACCATGTGGATGCATTATTTACCTTAGATTTTCTTACCAATGTGCCAATTTTGCAATTTTAAAATAAAACAGTTGAATATATAATAAAATGTCTGGGAAGGTAAATTTCCATATTTTAGGATTGAAAAATTGTCTGAACTAATTTTTTATACTGTTAGGGGATTAAAACTAGGACCTTGGTGCATTGATTTTATAGGCAAATCCCACTGCATTAATATAATATGACTTTATTCAAGAAAAGATGTTTTACTAATATCTAGCAGTGTAGATATGTTCATTATAATGCATAGCTGTAGCAATGCCCATGACCCATCATAAATACAAAGCTAAGAGTATACATCACTTGCTGCCTGCCATGTATTGCTTTCCACACTTTACATAGATGAACTCATTTATTGATGTATTTTCTCAGAATTCATAAAAATCAGATTTTCAGTAATGCACCATATTTCGAAAACTTGAAACTACCATTTTTAATTTTGGAGAAAAAAAAGTTCAGTCATGCAAGTTTAAAACTAAAATCTTAGATGTAACATCTGGGAAAGTTCCACATAAAAATCAATAGAATCCTAACGAAGCTTATCTTCTAGGTGCTGCAAAGTTTAATACAAGAGAGATTTCTTTCAAACTCCCCCCATAGATAAGGAGAAATATGATGATGATGATGACGTTCTCCAGCTGTAGATTGGAGCCAGCTGTTATAGAGGTATTCTCTTGTAAAATCGGTAAAACTGCCTCTTTAATTGACTAATGAGACATAGAGAAACTGTGAAAGGATTATTTCTCTATTCAGAACCAAATATAATGCTAAAGTCTTTAAGCTACACACTTAAGCAAAATCTATTAATCACAGGAGAGCTCTGACATCAACAATGGATTTTCTTTACAGGAGATGTTGGCCAGGGGATCCAAGCCCCCACAAAAGGTAAAGGCTCCTTGCCTCCAAAACTGGGATATCTGCAGGAGAGAGAGGCGATACAGGCCCTGCTGTTGAAGACCTGATATTAAACATGGGAAAGATGTATGGAAACCACACTTGCAAGCATACGGATGGTCTCTGGAATGCCAGAGAGTGTTACCAAAGGCCACTAAAACCAATAAAGCAAATATAGGTCTCCTTGAGTCAAGCAAGACTCCTCTCAGCACCAGCTACACCTCATCTGCCTGGAAATACTGTGCAGCAGTGGCAGCCATATGTCTGTATATCCCACATTTAATTTTGCTATTTAGCTCTCCTCCTTGGAGGAATAACCCACGCTGATGCCACAAGCTTACATCCTCTAATGGTTAGGAGATGTTATTAAACCACACGAGAGACCCTGTCATACTTAACAGACGAAAAATAGTAATCAGGATTAACATACCATCCAAACATCTGTGTCTATACTAGTAATCTACCATAACAATTAGTAATGTTTACAATACCTATATATTTAATTTGCGTGTGCTTCATTAGTAGGATTGAAAGGCTATATATTAACCTGTTTAAATATCTATATATCTAATTGCATGTGCTTCATTAGTAGGATTCGAAGGTTATGCCTGGACAAGCTGGAGCCATGAAAGAAAACGCCAGAATTGACTAGGAGACCAAGACAACAGCTCCAAGAGAAAGTAGACTACTTTGCTTCTCATCCACCTGTGCCCCTTTTCTAAGCCTAGGGAACAATCTGCGGAAGAGGGGGCGAGGTAGAATGTAAGGGCTGCGATTGGGGTGAATGGTGAAACTACAACAATATAGACTGGACACTCATTTGATCAACTTGATTGAACATACAAGCGCCCCCCCTGCTGGATGGTGGGACCCATGAGCTGTGTGGGTTTGGGCACAACTGCTCGCAAATTGGTTTTACATGAAGGATGCTTGTACTCACAAATTATCACTTATTGTTAAAAAAAATGAAAACAAAACAAAACAAAACAGAAAGATGCAGAAAAATTATGGCAGAATGCATGATCTGGGATGGGGAGGGGTGGGGTGGGGGGAAGGGAAAGGGATATATGCCTGAACTGAATTGGAAAATGATGTATGAAATACACAAAGCATCAATAAAAAAAAATAAATAAAAATCAATAGCAAAAGCAAGCCATTTTACATCACTTGGAACAATAAAAGCATAATCAAATACTTAGATGTTCTTCTTGGAGCAGAAAACATGTTACCTTTCAAGAGCAGAAAAAGAAGGCCCTGTATGCTATTCAAAATGAAACCCAACTGTCATCTGTCATGTCTCCTTTCTCCTTACACAATCTAGTTCTGAATTAAGATTAAGTAGCAGATATAGGTTAGTTAGTTTTTCATCCTTGTGACAAAACACCTGAGAAAAATGAATTGAAGAAGGAAGGATTTATTTTAGCTCACATTTTCAGAGTTTTCAATTCAGGGTAAGTTGGCTCCACCATTTCTGAGCATGTGGTGAGACAGAGAATCAAGGTGGAAGGCTTGGTGGATAGAACTGCTTACCTCATGGTAGCCAGGAAGAAGAAGCAGAGACAGAGGGAGACAAGATCAAACCTTCCAGGACACATGCCAGTGACCGACTTCAAACTAGGCTTGACTTCCAGTAGTCCATTCAGCTAGTCAGGGGATTAATCCAGTGATGAAATTAGTACCTTCACGATTCAATTACCTGTCATATTCACAGCAGTGAGAGACCAACCCTTTAACTCATACATCTTCTGGAAAGGGGAGGAAACTTCAAACCTAAAGCATAAGAGGACTCAAGAGATCATATACCACATCTATTTGTTATTAAACCTGGATGTTAAAAGATGGTTTAAGCAAAAGCATACTCTGAGACCATCACATCAATATAAGTTTTATCACATTTTAATGACTAAATATTAAGGGACATGAAACATAGATAAGCATAATTCTTTGAAAAATCAGTAGCTTTTCTTTATGCCAATAATAAGCAATTGAAGAAGGAACATAAAGAGACTTTTCCACTCACAATAGCCTCCACAAAAATAAGATATCTAAGAACAAACCTGACCAAAGGCACTAAAAATCTCTACAAGGAAAAATTTAAATCTCTCAAGAAGGAAATTGATGAAGATACCAGAAGATGGAATGACCGCCCATACTCAAGGATTGGAAGAATTAATACAGTAAAAATCCTGCCCAAAGTAATATACAGATTCAATGCAATCCCAATTAAAATCCCCATGGGCTTCTTCACAGACCTAGAAAAAACATCCTAAAGTTCATATGGAAAAACCAAAAGTCTCCGGATGGCTAAATCAACTCTGAACAAAAAGAGTAATACAGGGGGGATTACCATACTGACTTCAAACTATATTAAAGGGCTATAGTAATAAAAACAGCCTGGTTGGCACAAAAACAGATGCATAGATCAATGGAACCAAACTGAAGATCTGAACCTGAGCACATCCAATTTCAACCACCTCATATTCGACAAAGGGGCCAAGAAGACTCAGTGGAGGAAAGACAGCATCCTTAACAAATGGTGTTAGCAAAACTGGATCACCACTTGTAGAAGAATAAAATTAAGCTCCTAGCTCTTGTACAAAAATAAACTTCACATAGATCAAATGCCTCAACATGAAATCCGAAACTCTAAAGGTGGTTGAAGAAAATGTTGGCAATAACCTATATGACATAGGCATAGGAAAAGACTTTCTAAACCAGACAGCAGCTGCACAGGAAATAAGGTCAACAATTGACAACTGGGACCTCATTAAACTCAAGAGCTTCTGTACAGCAAAAGAAACAATCAATGAAGTGAAGAGAAAACCCACAGGGTGGGAGGAAACTTCACCAGTGACACATCTGACAGAGCATTAGCATCCAGAATATATAAACTTCTCAAAAAAACAAAGAAGAAAACAAATGACTCATTCAAAAGATGAAGTAAAGGGAGCTGAACAGACACTTCACAAGTGAGGAAATCAAGATGGCCAAGAAATACCTTAAAAAGTGTTCAACATCCCTAATAATTAAGGAAATGCAAATTAAAACCACTTTAAGATATCATCTTACTCTGGTAAGACTAGCTATGATCAAGAAAACAAAGGATATTAAATGCTGGAGAGGTTTTGGGGAAAGAGAAACACTCATCCACTGCTGGTGGGAATATAAACTCATACAACCACTATGGAAATCAGTGTGGAGAACCCTTAAAAGACTCAAAATAAGCCTACCACCTGACCCAGTCATAATACTCCTGGGTATATACCCACAAGACTCATCTTACAGCAGAGATACATGCACAGCCATGTTTACTGCTGCTGTCTTCACAATAGTGAAGAGCTGGAACCAACCCAAGTGCCCCTCAACCAACAAGTGGATAGAGAAAATGTGGTACATCTACACGATGGAGTTCTATGCATTGGTAAAGAAGAATGACATCCATATATTAAGTAATATAAGATGAAAAGAATGAGGACAGAAAGAAAG
Source organism: Rhizomys pruinosus (assembly GCA_009823505.1). Classification (NCBI taxonomy): domain Eukaryota; kingdom Metazoa; phylum Chordata; class Mammalia; order Rodentia; family Spalacidae; genus Rhizomys; species Rhizomys pruinosus. The sequence continues at coordinate 3,794,188 of VZQC01008945.1, forward strand.
ATGACATCATGAACTTCATAGGTAAATGGATGGAACTAGAAGATATCATGCTAAGTGAAGGAACACAGTACCAGAAATACAAATGATGAATGGTATCCCTCATTTGTGAATGCTAGCACCAAATACCTAGTTGTAAGGCAAATTGACAAAGTTAATGTTATATTTCATTTTACCAGACAGCAACTGTTCTCTTATAATGTGAATCCCTTAACAGGCTCTAGAATTAACCTACCACTTATTTTCAGACTTTGTAATTTTCGTATATGGGTGGAGGGTGTGTATGCATATTTCAGAGTAATATAAAATTAAAAGGGAAAACGTGAATTCCAAAATATGATTTGGATGATTTGGAATTAACATACAGTCTATTTTCAGATGACATAATTGTAGTATATGTGTGACACACACATATATATGTATGTATATATATGGATATTTTGAAGCAATACAAATTGGAGGGAACAACAACAACAAAAGGAGTGGGACAAAGAACTTACTGAAACAGTAAACTTCTCCCCAAAACAATAATCCTCTGCATAGAAAAACTTAAAAAAGACTTAGAAAAAGATCACGTATGGCAGAATGCATGAACTCAGGTGGGATGGGGGCATGGAAAGGGGAATGAGTCTAAATTGTACTGAGAAATGATGTATGAAATGCACAAATCTTCAAAAAAATATTAAAAATTATCCTACAGAAAAGCATCCTTTCAATGGGTAATAAAGGCAGTTTAGTTCCAAGAAGTGTACTCCGGAACACATCACCACTAGGGTGCAGCAAAGTTTGCTCCTTGGGGCAAAGGCATCCACTTGGGACTTCAAAGTCCAAAGAGAGCCAACTACATTTGCAGGATGCTTTCCAGATAATGCTTTTCTTTTCTTTTCACTCTTTTTCATTACAAGCCAAGGAGGAACGTTATTTTTTAGATGCAGAAAATAAAGTCTTGTTGAGAAGCTCAAGGTCACAGTGCTAGGGGTTGTGGTAGGGCTGAAACTGTATTTACTGACTCTAAATTTTGTCTTGGATAATTAGGAATAGAGAGCTAATGATAACTACACACCACCCTAGAGCATAGCTCTCAACCTATAAAGAAATAGCCCCTTGAAATCTTCACTTTTAACATGCAATATTGATTTTTATACCAGGGATTTTATTGTTGAGGAAGGATATATTTTTGTTATTGAAATAAGGTATAGTAATACACATTAATTTTAAGTTGCACCTAATTTTAGAAAAGTAAGACATAACAAATAAAGTATTTCATAGATTTAAGGCAACAGTGTACATAAATAATTCAAATAGCTGGGCATGGTGGAGCACACCTTTAATCCTAGCACTTGGGAGGCAGAGGCAGGTGGATCTTTGTGAGTTCAAGGCCAGCCTGGTCTACAGAGTGAGTTCCAGGAAAGCTGGGGCTACAGGGATACCATCTCGAAAAAGACCAAAAAAAAATTCAAATAGCACTTTGTGTGTGTGATGTGTGTACACATGCACACATGTGTACAATCTTTTAAAGTACAGTGGACAGTAAGTGCACACATTCACATTTTTTTAGACAGGGTCTCACTGTGTATCTCTAGCTGGCCTAGAACTTTATCTGTACAGAAGTTGGCCTCAAACACACAGACTGCCATTGCCCTGAAGGGTCGGATTAAAGGCCTGCACCATTATGCCTGGCCCAATATTTATATCTTTGACCTTGTATCTTCTTAATTATCCCTGTTCTTGCTCATATTGAAGTATATTCATTTTATAGCTGCCTCAAGTCCAGTCAAGACTCAGATGAAATTTCTGAGTGACACCAGATCATTTCTAATACATTAACAAGGCCAGGAGAGCATACTCATATTTTCTTTCCTTCTCAAAAGTTACATTCTTCCTTTAGAAAACAGAGCAATGGGGCTGGAGAGAGAGCCTAGCAGTTAAGAGCACTGACTGCTCTTGCAGAGGACTGGGGTTCGATCCCCAGCACCCACGTGGCAGCTGATAACAGTCTTTAACTCCAGTTCCAGGGGAATCCAACGCCCTCTTCTGACCTCTGCGGCATTGCACGACACGGGTGCACAAACCTACATGCAGACAGTACATTCATACACATACAAAAATAAATAAAATTAAAAATAAGAAAACAGAGCAAGTTCAATTTTAGGTGAAACAATAGTGGTGGTTGGTGTCAAAAGAAAAGGTAATTTGGTGGAAGTGGCCTTTGGATCGTCTCTCAGAAGCACTGTGGAGAGAAATGCTCTATGCTCACAGAGAGCTCTTCCTTCACTTGTCTCTCCACTGTCAGTGATGACCAGACAGTTTTCAACAAGTAGGAGAATAATTGCTGTGATTGGCAGCATTTTGGAAGAAACTGTACTAATGGAAGACTTGGATTAGATTTACAAGGTTTACTCATTCAAAAAGCATTTATTGAACATCTACTATATTATATTAAATTGCTTCTGAAAACATTTAGATAAGAAAAGTTGTTTTCAGACAAAACAAAACAAAGCAAAATAAGAAAACAGTTCCCAACAATATCCATTAAGCTCAAGACAATGCCAACATTATCCAAAATGGAAGCAGAACATAGTCAATGTTTTTTAGAGTTGGTTAATATTTTTATTTTATAATTATGATAGGCAAGAATGCCATTTCTCACAAAAATATGCTACAAAATGGCAGAAGTGTATTTGGAGGTCATTTTAGAAATTGTTGGAGATTCTGTCCTAATTCTAAGCCATCATAATTTAATAATATTTTTGGTCTTTTTGAGGCAGGGTATCTCTGTAACCCCAGCTGTCCTGGAACTCTCTATGTAGACCATGCTGGTCTTGAACTCACAGAGATCCACCTGCCTCTGCCTCCTGCATGCTGTGATTAAAATCATGCACCACTACGCCCTGCATAATTTAACAATTTCAAAGCCAATTTTTATTGAAGCTTTGTGCATTTCACACAAAATTTCCAATCAAATCTACACCCATTCCCCCTTCCTTGCCCCCCATCCCACCAGAGCTCATGCATTCTGCTGAACATGTTTTTCATCTTTTTCTCAGTCTCTTTTATAATTTTTGGTGCAGAAGTTTACTGGTTCAGGCAGAAGTTCACCATTTTAGTTAGTTCTTTGACCCAGTCTTTTTTGTTGTTGTTCCTTCCAATTTGCATCACTCCAAAATATGCATGCCACATATATCAAGATTATGACATCATAGGTTTAAGCATCTTCAGCTTATGATTTCTTTTTTTTTTTTTTCTTTATTAGGCTGAAACAGCTTTCATATTTTCCTTAGGAATTGTTTGAAGGCTCCTCCTTGGCAAGCCCCAACAACCAGTAGTCTTGCCCTTATGCTCCACACTGGGGTCCTTCCTTCCCATGGTCACCAAATGAGGTCCAGTAAGCAACATGTCCTGTCTTGATCTTCATGTACTGGTCTCCATGATACAGCCTGGGTTGTTCAACAATGGTAGTTTATACTCTGAAGAGGCTGAAACCCCAGTAGTTGTTCAGTCCACAAGCTGGATGTCTCAGCAGTCCCCATCTGGCACTGAAGGTTTGGAGGATTCTTGGAGAGACATGAGTCTTCAGTCCATATTGGTGGGTTGAAAAGCTGTGTCTCATGTCTTTGAAGGATGGCAAAAGCAGTGGCAGCCACAGGGTAGTTGCATTTGCCAGCAAGACAGGCAAAACAACAGTGCTTTTTTTTTTTTTTTTTGTCTTTTTACTAAGATCTCAAATTTTATATCTGAAGTATAATTTCTCAGGCCTTACTAATTATTTATTTCTGGTTATACTTTCCTTTTGGATGTTTAAGGCCACAAGTTAGCCCAGATTAACCAAGGTTTTTGTTTTCTCAAGGTCAGGTCAGGATCTGGTCCTCAGGAGTCACTCAGGATTTGCGGGTTGGGGGGGTGGGGACCTGGCTCCTTTTGGCTTTTCATTTACCAGTTCCATGCACTCGAGGACAAAGTCAGGTCTTGCTAGACCAGGTTTCCCTTTTTGAAGCATGAACAGACTTTCCTTGTTATAGACTGGACACTGGCTGAATCCCATTAGTAGATCTCCAAGACCTCCCTGCACAGGAAGACTAGTGAGTCACATTTGCAGGACATTTTAAGAGATGCCTCCATGCATAGTCCCCTGGGACTTAGTTGACCTCTGAGGGCAAGGAACAAAGTTATCCCTAAGACCCTTGGCCAAATTTGGTATGGACATTAAGTATGGTTGTTAAGTAACCAGAAAGGCTAAGTTACACCAGCCTGATGTTTTAACTACTGTATAATATTTTAGAAAACCTTGGACAAAAGCTCAAGCAGCCTTGTGTAAGAAATACTAAGAAGCACTCCTATAAAATAAATACTGTGGTTAGACACAATGTCACGACAAACTAGTTTTTTCTCATTCTTTTGATTTTATATTACTCTAAAATATGCATACATACCCTCCACCCATATACCAAAAATTCCAAAGTCTGAAAATAAATGGTAGGTTAATTCTAGAACCTGTTAAGGGATTCACATTATAACATTTTTTAAAAAATGAAACTGAAGTAAGCAACTCAAAGAGCAATTTTTGAGGGTATTTTTTTATTAATTTTTAAAAAATTTATTTCTGTATGTGTATGAATGTACTGTCTGCATGCAAGTTTGTGCACCTGTGTCGTGCAATGCCGCGGAGGTCAGAAGAGGGTGTCAGACTCCCCTGGAACTGGAGTTCTCCTGGAATTGGAGTTTCAGACGGTTCTCGGCCGCCATGTGGGTGCTAGGGATCGAACCCGGGTCCTCTGTAAGAGCGGTCGGCGCTCTTAACCACTAGGCCATCTCTCCAGCCCCTTTTTTGGTATTTTTTCAAAGAGCAATTGTAAAAACCAAACATGGGCTGGAGAGATGGCCTAGTGGTTAAGAGTACTGATTGCTCTTGCAGAGGACCCGGGTTCAATCCCCAGCACCCACATGGCGGCTGAGAACCATCTTTAACTCCAGTTCCAGGGGAATCTGACGCCCTCTTCTGACCTCCGCAACATTGCACGACACGGGTGCACAAACCTGCATGGAGACAGTACATTCATACACACAAATAAATGAATAAATAAAATTTAAAAACCCAAACATTTTAATACAATGTAATTCAAAGATATACTAATTTGATACTTATGTGTCTAAGAATCAGTAGGAAAATACTAAAAGTCTTTGTTTTCTGTAAACTATTATATTTACATAAGAGAAGGAAACTTTGTTGTCATATACAGTATTAGTACTGAAATTCTTAGCATACACTAGTCTTGAATCTGAGCTGATGTATCTCAGGTAGCATGTCTTCACACTACATGATGTAGAACAAGGCTTTGGTGAAAATTGTTTGCTGCAACACAGGTGAGCACCGCCAGATACACTTTGGATTCATAACACATTTGATTTTGGAATAATGCGTGCTCATTCCATCCTCACAAATCTTTTACTGCTGCCAAAGTTTTTCATATCTCCCACATTAGGTGATGCAGGCCCATTTAGGGTTGGACCTATGGTTTAAGAAACTGTGCTTTTGATGACCACAGCCTCTGCTGACAGTTTCCACCACAACCTCAGGAGATGCCCTGAACCACATCTATAGTTAAACCTCTCCTGGACTTTGGGCCCACAAAAACTGTAAGGTAATACATTTTTGTCACTTTAAGCGTCTAAATTTGGAAATAATTTGCTGCACAGTGATTATAGTTTTGAAATGCAACATGTGGTAGAGTCCCGACCCAGCCATACCACTCCTGGGCATGTACCCTCAAGACTCACCCCACCAGAGAGATACATGCAGGGCCATGTTTATTTCAGCTCTCTTCACAATAGCAAGGAGCTGGAACCAACCCAAATGCCCCTCAACTGATGAGTGGATAGAGAAAATGTGTACATCTACACAATGGAGTTCGTTCTATGCAGCAGTAAAGAAAGATGACGTCATGAGCTTTGCAGGAAAATGGCTGGAGCTAGAGGACATCATGCTGAGTGAAGTAACACAGTCCCAGAAAAACAAACGACAAATGGTATCCCTCATCTGTGAATGCTAGTGCCAATTACCCAGTTGTAAGTATTTTCTGTGTATGGCCCCCTGAGCTTTTGTCCAAAGCAGTTGGGAATAATGCATATTGGAAACAACAACAACAACAACAACAACAACAACAGAAAGGGCTGCACCAAAGAACTGACTGAAACGATGAACCTCTGCTCAAAACAGTCAACTTCCTCATGGAGAATATTGATAAAGACCAAGAAAGAGATGAAAGGCATGTTTGGCAGAATGCATGAGCTCTGGTGGGGTGGGGGAATGGGGGGGGGGGACACGGGTCTAGAGTTGTTAAAAAAATAAAAATTAAAAAAAAAAGAAGTTGCAGGGGTTGAGGCATTACAGTTTTGCATGGTTTATTTAACATCAACACTGACTGAATCTAGTCTAACTAGACTGTGCAATTTAAAATAGATGTCAGCTATATAAGTAACTTGGTAGTGGGGCAAGAAAAGCTGCCCTCTGTTTTCTACTCTAATATGCTGGACTATTTTCCATATTCTTTAACTCTAAAAATTTTCTAACTTTCTTTTGATAATATTGATGAACTTAATATACAACTTAGGGGCTTTAATGCCCTAACTTTATTTAATTGCATAAGTGAAGGCTTTATAATAATGAATTATGCAAGTAATAACCTAGCAGAAAAGAGACTATTTTAAGAATTCCTTCACTATTCACTTATTTATCTTTCTCTTTTTAATATACATGTGATTATGTCTGAGTATTTCACAGATAATTCATGAGAACCATTATTTATATTTCAAATGACCATACTTTTCTTTTCAGTACTGATAAAACAATGGTGCATAAACAGCCAATAACATCTCTCTATGTAGCCCAGGCAGTCCTCAAACCCAGAATCCTGGTTCTCTGATTCCAAGTGCACATAATTATGTTCTCCTCAATGGTATCTGTGAGTAGATACAGAAATACATTTTTTTTTTTTTTTGAGACAGGGTCTCCCTGTAGCTCTGGCTGTCCTGGAACTCACTCTGTAGACCAGGCTGGCCTCGAACTCACAGAGATCCGCGTGCCTCTGCCTCCCAAGTGCTAGGATTAAAGGCGTGCGCCACCATGCCTGGCATTGATTTATTTCCGTATGTGTATCAGTGTACTATCTGCATGCAAGTCTGTGCACCCATGTCGTGCAATGCCGCGGAGGTCAGAAGAGGGTCTCGGATTCCCCTGGAACTGGAGTTCTCCTGGAATTGGAGTTTCAGACGGCTCTTGGCCGCCATGTGGGTGCTGGGGATCGAACCCGGGTCCTCTGTAAGAGCGGTCGGCGCTCTTAACCGCTAGGCCATCTCTCCAGCCCCCAGAAACACATTTTTTATGATACTCATCCTGTCTACATGTAGGTAGGTGTACCTGTGTCGTGCAATGCTGCGGAGGTCAGAAGAGGATGTGGGATTCCCCTGGAACTGCAGTTAAAGACAGTTCTTAGCTGCCATGTAGGTGCTGGGAATTGAACCTGGGTCCTCTGCAAGAGTTGCTGGTGCTCTTAACCACCGAGCCATCTCTCCAACCCCAAGAAATACAATTTTATGTGATACTTCACTGGAAAGATGTGCAGAGTTCTTTAGCCCTGAATATCTATTATTGAAGTGAATATTCAATAGTGTCAGTCTTAGGAAAGAAAGAAACATGTAGAAAAAAGTGTAAAGACAGATGTTATAAAGTTTACAGGATGGCTTGCCATGGGACTCTAGAATTTAATTCCTTTTTTTTTTTTTTTTTTTTTTTTTTGAGACAGGGTCTCCCTGTATCCCCAGCTATTCTGGAACTCACTGTGTAGACCAAGCTGGACTTGAACTCACAGAGATCTACCTGCCTCTGCCTCCCCAGTTCTGAGATCAAAGGAGTGCACCAACTTACATGGGTTAGAATTTAATTCATATCTTCACAAGTTGTGTAGGCAATAGAGATGATGCAGGACATATGAGCCTGGGGTAGGGGAGAAATTTGGTAGAAAACTATTATCTTCAAATTAATACTTATTTCCAAACCACAAGAATGTTTCCCAGTATCTAACCACATGCCAACATACTCAGGTAAAATATTCTGAAGATTTTTTTTTTCTTTCTTTCAAAAGTCAAACTTAATTTGTCAACAAATCCTGTCAACCGTCTTCAAAACACACAGAAATGCACAGAATCTAGCTATTTTTTTTACTACCATCAACGACACCCAAGTCATTGTCATCTCTCTCCTGAGTCATTTATTATAATATACCTGCAGTCTCCATTTCCACTCTTGCCACTGAAGTCTATTTTAAACAGAACAGCCAGAGTTCCTTTCAAAAGCATTTCTACTCATGGAACACTTCTGCTCTGATTTCCAAAGCCTTCTCCTCCCACTCTGGGTCAAAGCCAAAGTGCTTATTGTGACCTGCAGGGAAGATACAATGTGACCCCATGTTCTCCTGCCCTCTTCTAATCACCACCTTTATTCCACTGCAGCCTTGGTGGACTCTGCTCCTCAGCACTGTGGGCATGCTTCCTCCGCTCTATCCCTCTCCAGCCTCCCACATCTCCTTGGTAGCCTTTCAGATTGGTTGTCCCTCACGGCACTTTTCACTCCTTCTCCATTTATTTATTGAGCACTATTCTACGCCATGCAGTACTCTAGAATCTTGGGAGTTAAACAGATAAAAAAAATCCTTACACTTTTGGGACCAGATGAAATAGATAATAAGGATCAAACTTAATAAAGACATAAATTTAGTTTTAGGAGAAAAAAATAGAGTACACTACAGAGGGTAAAAAGGAATCATTTCATATAAATTGGGTTATCAACAGGCTTTATTAACATGAAAGTTAAAGCTAGGCATGGTGGCACATGCCTTTGATCCTAGCACTGAAGAGGCAGAAGTAGGTGGATCTCCATGAGTTGGATGCCAGCCTGGTCTATATAGCTAGTTCCAGGCCAGCTGAAGCTACAAGGAGATCATGTCTCAAAAATACCCCCCAAGATGAAATTTAGGGAAAGGCATTTGCAAAACCCTTTCACACCCTCCTGTACCTTCTCCTCCTTCCATGCACAATTTCTTCTCCATAGAGCCTTATTCCCATCTAACGCTATAAGGTTCACAAATAAAGAACATAGGGGCTGGTCAGATGGCTCAGTAGGTAAAGGTGCTTGATGCACAAGCTTGACAACCTGAGTTTGATCCTCAGAACCCAGGAAAACGTGGAAGTAGAGAAGTGACTCCACAGAGTTGTCCTCTGACCTCCATGTGCACACTGTATCATTCCCATCCACACCCACACATCATGCACAAATAATAACTAAATATAAAAAATGTAAAGTGAGAACATGATTTATGAACTTAGTTTATTTTCTCTAATTGAATCAAGAAGTTGCATGTTCTGTTACATGTTAAATCAGTCTGGATGATACAGAAAGAAGCAGTAGGAAGAAATTATTAAGGTAGAACTTCTTTTTTTTAAATGTTTTTATGTCAAGGGTGAAAGAATTCAAGTCCAGAAAAACAAGTCCTTCAGAGAATACTTGAAGCAATACTAAGAGTGGAAGAAAGGAATGACTATACCCAAGTGGCAACAGAAAGTAGTTAATGAAGGTATAACTGTGGAAATACAAACTTAGACCAAGAATGCAAACAAACAAACTAAAGTGATGGGAAGCAATATATATATATATATATATAAACTTTAAATATCAATGGACTGAACTCCCCATTCAAGAAGTATAGACTAGTAGAATGAGTTAAGAGCTGTGCAGCAGAGGCAGCCATATGCCTGTATATCCCAAACCTAATTGGTTATTGGCTCTCTCCTTGGACAAATAACCCATGGCTGATGCCACAAGCTTACATCCTCTACAGGTTAGGAGATGTTATAAGCCACAGTAAGACCCTGTCATATTTAACAGGGGGGAAAATTGTAATTCATGGATTAACATATCCAAACATGTGTCTATGCTAAAGTAACCTACCATAACTATTAGTGCTGCTTAAATACCTATATATCTAATTGCTTGTTCTTCATTAGTAGGATCGAAAGGTTATTCCTGGACAAACTGTCAGCCCATGAAAGGAAACAGCCAGAATTGACCAGAGTCCAAGTCAACAGCTCCAGAGAGAGTGGACTGTTTTACTTCTCATCCACCTGTGTCCCTTTTCTAAGCCTAGGGAACAATCTGCGGAAGAGGGGGCGTGGTAGAATGTAAGGGCTGCGATTGGGGTGAATGGTGAAACTACAGCAATGTAATCTGGACACTCATTTGATCAATTTGATTGAACATACAACCCCTCATGCCCCGCTGGATGGTGGGGCTGTGGGGGTTTGGGCACAACAGCCTGCAAATTGGTTTCATATGAAGGATGCTTGTACTCATGGATCATCACTTATAGCTAAAAAATGAAAAAAAAACTGAGAGAAAGATGCAGGAAAGTTATGGCAAAATACATGATCTGGGATGGGGTGGGGGTAGGGGGGAAGGGAAAGGGAAATATGCCTGATCTGAATTGGAAAATGATGTATGAAGTGCACAAAGCACCAATAAAAAAAAAAAAAGAAAGGCAGAAGAAAAGACAAAAAAAAAAGAAACAAAATCCATCTTTTTGTTGTCTCTAAGAAACCCATCTCAGCTTCAAGTGTTGAACTCCAACTATCTTGAGGTGAAGGGACTGAAAAAAATATTCTAAGCAAATGGCAATAAAAAGCAAGCAGGAGTTGCTAGTCTAATATCAGACAAAATAGATTTCTAACTAAAACTAATCAAAAGAGATGAAGAGGGTCACTTCATTCTTATCAAAGGAACAATTAGCCAAGAAGATATTACAATCATGAATATATATGCACTAAACTCTGGTGCACCAAACTTTATAAACACAATTCTACAGGACTTTAAGGCATATATTAATCCCAGCACAGTAGTAGTAGGCGACTTCAATACTCCACTGTGTCCATTAGATGGTTGATCTAAGAATAAACAGAGAGAAATCTGAATTGAACAATATGATACACCATATGGACCTAACAGACATCTACTGAATAGTCTACCCAAGCTCCAAGGAATACAGTTTCTATTCAGCACCCCATGGAACTTTCTCCAAAATCAACCACATACTGGGGCACAGAACAAACTTCAACAAATACAAAAGAAATGAAATAATTCCATGCATTCTATCAGAACACAATGCAATAAAGCTTAATATTAACACCAGATGAAGTCATGGCAACTACATGAATCCATGGAGATTAAACTACACACTCGTGAATAATGAATGGATCAAAGGAGAAATTAAGAAAGAAATAAAAGTTTTCCTGGGATTAAATGAAAAGGACAATACAACACAGCAAAATCTCTGGGACACTTTAAAAGTAGTCCAAAAAGGGAAATTTATAGCTTTAAGTGCCTAAATTAAGAAAAAAAAAAATAACAGAAAGAGCACAAATAAATGACTTAACATTGCAACTCAAGACACTTGAAAGTAAACAACAAATGAATCCCAAACCCATCATACAAGAAGAAATAGCAAAAATCAGAGCAGAGATTAATGAAATAGAAACAAATAAAACAATACAAAGAATCAATGAGGACAGGAGCCCAGAAGTTGCTCCAGACAGGTAGATTTGAGGGTAGATTGACTCCTGGTTGCTGGAAAAGGGTCTCAACTCTAAACCCATGTAGGGGGTGGCTGTCTGGGCAGAGCTGCTCTTCGCCTTTGCAGTGGGTGGTGCCCGGTTTGGTGCCTTTGTGTCTTTGTGCAGGTGGGCTACTGAAGCACAGGAGCCAGGAAGTCTCTCCAGACAGGTACCCCCCCAACTGGAATTGATGAAAGAGTATCAAAGTGGACATTTTTGGAGAACCTTCAGAACAGGAAGGGAAGAGTGGCTTAGACTTCCAATATCCAATATATAAACAGAATTGAAAGCTTGAAACCCAAACAAGTCAATACTCCATAAGCAAGGAGCAGGAAAGAAAAAAAAAAAAAAGGCATAGGAAGGAGGCAAGCAAAACCAGCCGCTAACATAGTGAAAAGACATTGTGATTTGAATCACAAAAGGGAAACCCACATGCCAGGGGCACGATGTCGAAGGGACAACATGGGAAAGATGCAGGGTAATCCCACACCAGGCTCTACCAAACCTGTAGGAGATAGCTACAATGGGATCCCCCTGGAGGTGACCCAAGGAACAGATTTTAGAGGAATAATTGCAGACCTATGCAGAGAAATTAAAGAAAATAAAGAAGAATTCAGAGAACTAAAGAGAGAGAATGAAAAACTCAAAAAGGACCTAGAGGGATACCAAGAAAAACTTCAGAAAGAACTAAAGGAAGAGAATGACAAACTCCAGAAAGAACTAGAGGGAGAAAAAAACAAACTCCAAAAGGAAGTAGAAACACTGAAAAANTTGTCCACATTTGTTTTACTTAAAATCTGTATAACAATAACTTTGGGATTGGCACATACAAATGTTCTCTATAATTTTTCTGTTGTACAGTATCATCTTGTAGCATTCTCTTTTACCTGTAGGATGATTTAACTTAAGGAATTAAGTTTGCTTCCCAAGTTAACGACATACAGTTACCCAAATCAGCTTGGGTGAATTTGATGAAATCTGCCCTTGATTCCTGCCTATACGTATGTGTACTACAACTGCCTTTTTGAGACTCATGGGTCAAAAAATAAAAACTATAATAAAAAGGGGGGATATAGATATATATGAAAACTTTTTGTCAAAAACTTTGCAATTTAAATCTTAAAACTAACTACGGGAAGAGATTTGTATGTTCCCACAGGTCAAAATGTCACCAACTTAATGGCTGAGAAAGAAAAGATACAGCTTTGCATTGTGTAGGATGTACCAGGAAGTGCCAGCAGAAAGGTTGGCCCGTCTGAACATTGAAAGGAAGAAAAGACTCAGACTGCTACAGGCATCAATCCCCTCTGTGGATCCTACTTGTAACAACTGTTTATAATGAGTCCTAATGAAACTTATGTTCTAGGTGCTGCAAACTTTTAATAGGAGAGACTTTCTTACCTCCTCTTCATAGAACAAGGAGGAATATGATTATGATGAGGTCGTTCTCTAACTATAAATTGGAGCCAACTGTTATAGAGGTAATCTCTTATAAAACCGGTATAACTGCCTTCTTTAATTGACTAATAGACATAGGAACTGTGAAAAGGATTATTCTCTATTCAGAACCAAATACAATACTAAAGTCTCCTTAAGCTATGCACTTAAGCAAAATATATTAATACAGGAGCTCTGACATCAGCAATGGATTATTCTGCCAAGGAGATGTTGGCCAAGGGATCCAAGGCCCCACAAAAGGTAAAGGCTTCTTGCCTCCAAACTGTGCATTTAAGCAAAATATATTAATACAGGAGAGCTCTGATATCAGCAATGGATTATTCTACCAAGGAGATGTTGGCCAGGGGATCCAAGGTAAAAAGGCTCTTTTCCTATAAACTGGGATACCTGCAAGAATAGCAGTGATAAAGCCCTGCTGTCGAAGACCTGATGTAAGCATGGGAAAGATGTAGAGACTGCACTTGCAAGTGTACTGTTGGTCTCTGGAATACCAGAGAGTGTTACCAAAGGCCACTAAACCAATAAAGCAAATATAGGTCTCCTTGTGTCAAGCAAGACTCCTACTCCTCTGTCAGCATCAGCTACACCTCACCTGCCTGGAAATACTGTGCAGCAGTGGCAGCCATATGTCTGTATATCCCAAATCTAATTGGCTATCAGCTCTCTCCTTGGAAGAATAAACCACAGCTAATGCCACAAGCTTACATCCTCTAGTGGTTAGGAGATGTTATAAGGCACAGTAAGACCCTGTCATATTTTACAGAAAAAACATATTTCATGAATCAACATACCATCCAAACATCTGTGTCTATACCAAAGTAACCTATGATAACAATTAGTACTGTTTAAATACTTATATATCTAATTTCTTGTGCTTCATTAGTAAGAATGAAAGGTTATTCCTGAACAAACTGTCAGCCCATGAAAGGAAACAGCCAGAATTGACCAGAGTCCAAAACGACAGCTCCAGAGAAAGTAGACTGTGTTGCTTCTCATCCACCTGTGCCCCTTTTCTAAGCCTAGGGAACAATCTGCGGAAGAGGGGGCCTGGTAGAATGTAGGCCGCGATTGGGGTGAGTGGTGAAACTACAGCAATATAGACTGGACACTTATTTGATCAGCTTGATTGTACATACAAGCCCCCCCCCCCCAGCTGGATGGTGGGACCCATGGGCTGTGTGGGTTTGGGCACAACTGCTTGCAAATTGGTTTTACATGAAGGATGCTTGTACTCATAAATTATTACTTATTGATAAAAAATGAAAAAAAAAAGAAGTAATAGAAAAAAATAAAAAGAAAAAAATCAATGAGTACAAGAGCTGATTCTTTGAAAAGATAACAAAATAGCCAGACCCTTAGCTCAGTTAACCAAAAGAAAGAACAACTCCAAATCAACAAAATTAGAGATCAAAGGGGAAACATCACAACAGATAACAAAAAGATCCAGAAAGTTATAAGGGAATACTTTAAAAACCTATACTCTATTAAATCAGGAAAACTAAAAGAAATGGATGAATATCTGAAATCGTGAGAATCATCAAAGCTTAATGAAGAAAAGATCATCAGTTTAAACATATCCATAACATATAAGGAAATTGACACAGTAATACAAAACTTCCCAAATAAAAAAAGCCTAGACCCAGAGGGATTTATGGCAGAATTCTACTAGACATTTAAAGAGGACCTACAACCAATATTACTTAAGTTATTCAAAGGGCTAGAAACAGAAGAAGTCCTAAATTCCTTCTAAGAAGCCAGCATTACTCTAATACCCAAACCAGGTAAAGATACAACCAGAAAAGAAAACTATAGACTGATCTCCTAAGTGAATATAGATGCAAAAATTCTCAACAAAATATTTACAAACTACATACAGGCACACCAAAAAGATCACCCACCATGTTCAAGTTAGAGTTATTCCAGAGATGCATGGATGGTTCAACATATGTAAATCAATAAATGTCATAAATCTTATAAATGGACTCAAAGGCAAAAACCACATGGTCATTTCAATTGATACAGAAAAGGCCTTTTGGTACAATTCAATATGATTTTTATGTTTAAAGCCCTTGGAGCAATAAGACGAGAGGAGGAAATTAAAGGAGTACTAATTGGAAGAGGTCAAATTATCCCTTCTTTGCAGATGATATGGTATTATACCTAAAGGATGCTAAAAATTCCACCAGAAAACTCCTAGAAATGATTAACAGGTTTAATAAAATGGCAGTTTATAAAATTAATCTACAAGCAGGGTGTGGTGGCGCATGCCTTTAATCCTAGCACTTGGGAGGCAGAGGCAGGTGGATCTCTGTGAGTTCAAGGCCTGCTTGGTCTACATAGTGAGCTCCAGGCCAGCTGGGACTAAAGGGAGACCCTGTCTCAAAAAGACAAAAAAAATTAATCTACAAAAATCAGTAGCCTTTCTATATGCCAATAACAAGCATTTGGAGAAGGAGTACATGGAAACCTTCCTTCACAATAGCCTCAAAGAATAAAATAAAATAACTCAGAACAAACCTGACCAAAGACATTAAATAGCTCTACAATGAAAATTTTAAATCTTTGAAGAAGGAGATTGAGGAAGACACCAGAAGATGGAAGGACCTCCCATGCTCATAGATTGGAAGAAATAGTATAGTAAAAATTACCATCCTACCCAAAGTAATATATAGATTCAATGCAATCTCAATCAAAATCCCCATAACTTTCTTCACAGAATTAGAAGAAAAATCCCAAAATTCATATGAAAAAAACAAAAGATCCCAGATAGCCAAAGCAACCCTGAGCAAAAGGATTACTATGCAAGATTTCATACTATATCACAGAGCAGTAGTCATAAAAACAGCATGGTACTGGTGCCAAAATAGACCTGTAGATCAATGAAACAAAACTGAAGACCCAAACTTGAGTACATGCAATTTCAGCCACCTGATATTTCACAAAGGGGCCAAGAACACTCAGTGGAAGAAAGGCAGTATCTTCAGCAAATGGTGCTGGCAAAACTGGATCACCACTCGTAAAAGAATGAAACTAAACCCCTACTTTTACCTTGCACAAAAGTCAACTCTAAATGGATCAAAGACCTCAATGTGAACCCTGAAACTGAAAACATTACAAGAAAACATTGGCAGTAACCTATAAGATATGGGTGCAGGAAAAGGCTTTCTAAATCAGACATCAGTTGCTCCAGAAGGTCAATAGTCAACAAGTAGGACCTCATTAAACTAAAAAGCTTCTGTACAGCAAAAGAAACAATCAAAGAAATGTAGAGAAAACCCACAGAGTAGGAGGAAATCTTCACCAGTGACACATCTGACAGAGCATTAACATCCAGAATATATAAATTTACTCAAAAAACAAAAGACCAAGAAAACAAATGACCCAATTAAAAGATGGGCTAAAGATATGATCAGAGACTTCTGAAGGGAAGACTCGGAGATGGGTCAGAAACATCTTAGAAAGATGTTCAATGTNAAATGAAAAAAAAAAAAAACCGAGAGCAAGATGCAGGACAGTTATGGCAGAATGCATGATCTGGGATGGGGTGGGGGTGGGGGGAAGGGAAAGGGAAATATGCCTGATCTGAATTGGAAAATGATGTATGAAATGCACAAAGCATCAATAAAAATTAAATTAAAAAAAAAGAAGACCCAGGTTTGATTCCCTGCAACCATATCCCTCTGTAACTTCAGTTCCAGGGGACTTGATGCCATATCCTGACCTCCATGGGCATTACATGGCATGGATGTGCTTATACATTTGCAGGCAATACACTCATACACATAAAATAAAAACATAATAAGCTTTTTTTTAGGTATTTTTGAGACAGGGTCTCCCTTTCAGTACCAGCTGTCCTGGAACTCACTCTGTAGACCAGGCTGGCCTTGAACTCACAGAGATCCGACTGCCTCTGCCTCCTGAGTGCTGGGATTAAAGGCGTGCACTACCAAATAATTTTTTTTTAAAGAAGCAAAAAGATAGGAATGAAGTTCAGGTGCGAACTTATGTAGGCAAATCATGACAGATGCAAGATATGACCTGTCTCCAGAGGTCACGTGCTTTCTGTGGCAGCAGGTGCTTCCTCCTGGGTGAAGCAAGGCCAGGTTCCAGGGCTTGCAGGCCACACCTGCTCAGGCCACTCCTTTGTGCTGTGTGAGTTCAGCTGCATGTGTTTGGACTTTCTCAATCAGGCTGAACGTACAGGGATTCGAAAGCACATATTTGGCAGTGGCGAGATGGGTAGTGCGTTGCCTGTGGCTGCTGAAGCACAAGGGAGCCTTCGTGGCAGTGTGGAGGGAGTGTCTTGCCAGAGGCCCTGTTCTGGGAAAGTGGGGAACACAGGGCTGGGGAGATGACTCCATTGCATCATAGTCTTACAGGACTCAGAGAGCAAGCCCAGGGAGTGATGTCTATTATCACTGTGGGGGCAGGAGTGGAAGAGTTGATGAAAGAGTAAAAAAAAAATCAGTATTCTTTTGTTTTTTCTAAAGTAAATTGCTGAAATCTACCCCCAGCAGAAACTTCTTGAGGATGCAGTCTACTATGAAAATATGTAACAAGAATGACCCCCAAAACAAAATTGAAAGGCGTAGTAGAGAAATTCTCCTCCAGGGGGAGGGGTGCTCACAGACAGCAGCCCCACAAGCAGTGTCCCACAGTCATGCCTGCTGCTGCCGTTGCCCAGTTCTCTTATCTTAGAACAGAATTTATTGAGATTGCCTACAAAGTAATGCCGGGAAAGAGTGCACTCTCACAAGCCGTGGCAGCGTAGCCAGCTTCCCCAGTTCAACAAGGCTGCCCGAAAAGCCATGATCTCTGCCTAAGCCAGTAAAATGGCAGTAAAATGGCGAGGGAGCTCCAGACTCAGGTGGTGAGCTTTTATATGTCCCTGCCCCACAAAGTCTCAGAGTTCCATGCATGCGCTCCTGTGGGAACGCCAGCATCTTGGCTCCTCCCACTAAGTATCCAGCTTCTCCCATGATAAGCCCATTTCAAAGAAGAATAAGCCCATTTCAAAAGAAATAATTTATCTTACAAGAGGACTACCCTAAGGGAGAAAAAAAAGTCAGAACAGTGTTTGACTTTGTGCAGCACACAGAAGCACATGCTGTAACTAAGAAAAATGTCCTCGGGGCTGGAGAGATGGCTCAGAGGTTAAGAGTACCGACTGCTCTTGCAGAGGACCCAGGTTCGATTCCTAGCACCCACATGGTGGCTAAGAACCGTCTTTTAGCAGGGCATGGTGGCACTTGCCTTAAATCCTAGCACTCAGGAGGAAGAGGTAGGTGGATCTCTGTGAGTTCAAGGCCAGCCTGGTCTATCTACATAGAGAGTTCCAGATGGGGCTACAGGGAGACCCTGTCTCAAAAAAAAAAAAAAAAAAAAANAAAAAAAAAAAAAAAAAAAAAAAAAAAAAGAAAAGAAAAGAAAAGAAAAGAAAAGAAAAGAAAAATGTCCTCATGTAAGGTCAAAACCTCATTTGCCTGACTTCATAAGACCTTGTTTGAAAACCATCTCCAGATAGGGCTGCGGCTCAGTGGCAGAGCAGTTCCCTGCCTTTGGTTCAATCCCCACCCCCACCCAAACCAAACAAACAAAAGCGATGACAGCAGCAAAACTGGAGCTGGAGGGAGCTGCAGCTGCTGCAATTAAGAGCACTGGCTGCTCTTGCAGAGGACCTGGTGTGGATTCCCAGCACCCACATGGTGGTAACAACCATCACTCTCTTCTGGTCTCCACAGGCATCGTATGCACGAACATGCAGGCAAAATACTCATACAAATAAAATAAACATAAATAAACCTTAAAATTCAACAAAAAAATTAAAACAAACAGGAAATCTACTTGAGAATTGACTTTGATAAAATACAGGAGCCAAATATTCGGAATCCTGGTTTTGGTACACAATTCTGTAGGACTTGGTTTTGGAAATTAAGAAATAAAAGTGAATGACAGAAGTCAGGAAAATTTCACCTATTCAAAAGGATTTCTCTCTCTCATTTCTCTCTCACATAGTGATACCAAGGAAGACAGAATGAACCCTTAGAGAGGGGGGAGAAGGAAGAGGAGGGGAGGGGAGGAGAGAAGAGGGGGAGAGGAGAGAGAGTTTTAGTCCTTAAACCTACAGCAAAGAATAAGGATTGCAGGGGTTTTAATATCATTTAGAACCGTGTTGATGATAGGACCCACAATCTATGTTCTACTCAATGAATCTTGAGGGTAGGCCAGGGTCGCTTGATGCTCCAGTGGATAACAACTGATGAGCAGAGCAAAGGCAACTTTTTTCCATACAAGAGAAGCTATCTATCAATACTTTGAACGGATTTTTAAAACTAAGGCTTTCAATGAAATTTCATGATGGACATTCTTAACTTTCATTTTAAAAGAAATACAAAAGAGAAATCCTCTACTACAGCTGGTGCTAGGTTTGACACACTTTTGCAGGCCTCACACTGTGATAAGAAAGCTATCAAGCTGAGGATTTGGGGGTACACAGTTGCAGTTAAGAGGCTGATGGATTTTTGCTACTTCATCTAGATTCCCATTAGTTTCCTGTGACTAATGACACAGAATAAATTTGCAAGACCAGACTGATCCTTTGAGGATCAGATATCTGAGGCCTTGCCCTTGGCAGGAAATTACAAGCTGAATTAATTGATCATTGCTGAGCCATAAATTACAGGGATATCATTTATGACACACTCAAAGATAAAATCTTAAAGTACATTTGTGACAAATATAGTACTTTAGTTTATCTACAAATTTAAAAGACAAAAGAAATAAGAAATAAAACAGCACATTGTCCTATAGGCATGAGGTTCAGTTTCTAAACAATTTCCTAAAGGAAAGCTTTGCAACAATTTTCTGTATTCATTGCTAATTTTTAAATAGAAAATGCTAGTGTTCTAACTGAAAATTATTGCAGTTATTTTCACTTTTTGTGTGTGTGTGGGGGGGGATCCTTTTGAGACAGGGTCTCCCTGTAGCCCCAGCTGGCTGTGAATTCAGTATTTAGATCAAGCTGGCCCCCATCATCCAGGGATCCACCTACCTCTGCCTCCCAGATGTGGGGGTTAAAGGCGTGCATCATCTTGCCTGGCCCTCATTTTCATGTTCTAACATGCCAAAATAAAGTTATGAAGTTATTCAGTGTAGTCAGATTTAAAATGTAATACTGGAGCTGGAGAGAAGCTTTGGCAGTTAAGAGCATTGGCTCCTCTTACAGAAGACCTCAGTTCAAATCTCAATACCCACATAGCTGTTAACATTGTCTGCAATTCCAGTTCCAGGGGATCTGGCTCCCTCTCCCGTCATCCACAGGTACTGCAGGACACGGGAGCACTTACATACATGTGGGCATAACACTCATACACATAAAATAAATAAAAATTATAATAAATGTTAATTTTGCTCCTTTCAAACTTTAACTGCAACCCCTGAGATGTATTCTTCATACCCATTTCCTTTCTGCTCTTCTTGTAGCCAACCAGACACAAAATTGAAAGTGTTATGTCTTAGCCAGGCATGGTGGCGCATGCCTTTAATCCCAGCACTCAGAAGGCAGAAGCAGAAGGATGTCTCTGAGTTCAAGGGCAGCCTGGTCTACATAGTGAGTTCCAGACCAGCTGGTCTAAAGGGAGAGACCCTGTCTCAAAAAGACAAAAAAAAGTGTTATGTGTTTTGATATGATTTTCTATAAATTATTTCAGGCATTAATATATTACTTAACAATATAAATACAATTTTCTTGGGCTGGAGTGATAGCTCAGTCGTTGAGAGAACCAACTGCTCTTGCGGAGGACCCAGGTTTGATTCCCAGCATCCAAATGGTGGCTAACAACTGTAACTCCAGTTCCAGGGGAATCTGATGCTTTCTTCTAAATCCAAGGCACATTGCACAACGTGAGTTCACTTACACACATGCAAGCAATACACTCATGCACAAAGAACAAAAATTATACATATATATATATATATATAATTTGCATACAAGTTGGTAGCATGGACCAAGCTTTCACTTAGCAAAGCCAATGCCAATGAGACTATCAGACTGATGATAATGATAAGTAAATGACTCTCTCCTGGGCTGCTGCTAGGGGGTCGCGTCTCTGAGGCCTTCTGGGCAGGACCGCCCTTCGCCTTTGGAGCCAGGACCAGAGGGTTGGCAGCTTTGGGTTGGTGCTTTGGCAGCTTTGTGCGGGCTGGCCAGAAGTCACTCAGGCAGGTACCAGGGTGTGGGCTAGGTCAGGCATATACACCCCCCAACACTGCCAGAAATCCGTAAGAATACACATGGACTTTTTTTTGGAGAACCTTCAGAACAAGAAGAGAAGAGTGACTTAGGGTTCCAATATACAATATATAAAACAATTGAAAGCCTGAAACCTAGACAAGTCAATACTCCATATACAAGGAAGAAGAAAGGGAAAAAAATAGCATCTGAAGGAGGAAAGCAAAACCATCCACTAACATAGTGAAAAGGCATTTGTGATCTGAACCACAAAAGGGAAACCCACATGCCAGGGACATGACGAAGGGACAACAAGGGAAAGGCACAGGATAATCCCCCACCAGGCTCTACCAAACCTGTAGGAGATAGCTACAGTGGGATCCCCTTGGAGGAGACCCAAGGAACAGATCTTAGAGGAATAATTGCAGACCTATGCAGAGAAATTAAAGAAAATAAAGAAGAATTCAGAGAACTAAAGAAAGAGAATGAAAAACTCAAAAAGGACCTAGAGGGATACAATGACAAACTTCGGAAAGAACTAAAGGAAGAGCTTGACAAACTCCAGAAAGAACTAGAGGGAGAAAAAAACAAACTCCAAAAGGAAGTAGAAACACTGAAAAAGGAAGCCAACTAACGTAGTAAGGAGCACCAAAAAGAGACGGAGAAGCTCAAAAAGGAAATGGAAATACTAAAGAAAACACAGGATGAAATGAAAAAGGAATTAGAACACACATCCAATCAAGAGGAAAGGAAAGGAAAAAGCCACAGAAGTAGAATGGAGGAAGCAGAACAAAGAATATTAGATCTGGAAGATAACACAGAGCAACTAAGAAGCTCAAATAAAGATTATGAAAAATTTAAAAATAAGCAAAAGTGGAACAACCAGGAAATATGGGACACTATGAAAAGATCAAACCTCCACATCATAGGAATAGAGGAAGGAGAAGAATCTCAAGAGAATAGTATTGATCAGATCTTCAACAGAATAATAGATGAAAATTTCCCCAAACTAAAAATAGACAAACCCATACAAATAAAAGAAGCACATAGGACTCCGAATAGACAAGATCAGAAAAGAAATTCCCCATGCCATATCATAGTTAAAATGCTAGATGCCCAAAACAAAGACAAAATTCTGAAGGCTACAAAAGAAAAACAAGTCACATGCAAAGGAAAACCCATCGGAATTACAACTGACTTCTCGGTACAAACCATGAAAGCAAGAAGAACATGGAGCAAAGCATTCCCAGTGTTAAAGGACTATGGATGCCAACCCAGAATATTTTACCCAGCAAAAATGTGGACTATAGTTGAAGGAGAGAGAAAAATCTTCCATGATATAAACAAGATGATGGAATACATGTCTGGAAAACCAACTGTTCATAAAATACTTGAAGCAATTCAAAGGGCAAAAGAGAGGAGCAACAATCCTCAAACACCTAGGAAAAGAAACTAATAAAAACATAACCACAGGAGCAAAATCAGAGGCTAGAAGTCAAAATGGATAATAAAGTGAAAGGAAGCAACATCCATCTTTCAATTATAACCTTAAATATTAATGGGCTAAACTCCCCAATCAAAAGGCATAGACTGGGAGAATGGATTAGGAAACAAAACCCATATATATGCTGTCTACAAGACACCCATCTCAATTTCAAGGATAGGTACTAACTTAAGGTGAAGGGATAGAAGAAAGTATTCCAAGCAAATGGCATTAAAAAGAAAGTGGGTGTGGCTATTCTAATATCAGACAAAATAGACTTCAAAGCAAAAGAAATCAAAAGAGACAAAGAGGGACATTACATCTTTATTAAAGGAACAATTGACGATGAAGAACTCACAATCATGAATATATACACACCGAACGCTGGTGCACCAAACTTTATAAAGACAATTCTTCAGGATCTCAAGGCACAGATTAACCCCAGCACACTAATAGTAGGGGACTTCAATACCCCATTAATTCCCCTAGACAGATCAACAGGACAAAGGATAAACAGAGAGACATCTGAACTAAATGACACAATACACCAAATGGACCTCCCAGACATCTATCAAATATTTCACCAAACACCAGAGAATACACTTTCTACTCAGCACCTCATGGAACATTCTCCAAAATAGACCATATACTGGGACACAGAAAAAAAAAACTCAACAAATATAAAAAGATTGAAATAATCACATGCATTCTATCAGACCACAGTGCAATAAAACTCAATACCAACACCAGGATAAACCCTACAACCTACAAGAACACATGGAAACTAAACACTCTCCTAAATAATGAATGGGTCAAGAAAGAAATAAAGAAAGAAATAAAAACATTCCTGGAACTGAATGACAATGATAAAACAACACAGCAAAATCTATGGGACACTTTAAAAGCAGTCCTAAGAGGGAAGTTTATAGCTCTAAGTGACTACATTAAAAAAACAGAAGGAGCACAAGTGAAAGATCTAACACTGCAGCTAAAAATACTTGAGAGACAACAATGAGAAAACCCTAAACGGAGCATACAAGAAGAAATAACAAAAATTAGAGCAGAGATCAATGAAATAGAAACAAAGAAAACAATACAAAAAAAATCAATGAATCCAAAAGTTGGTTCTTTGAGAGAATAAACAAGATAGACAGACCTCTAGCCCAGTTAACAAAAAGAAAGAGGGAACAACTCCAAATCAATAGAATCTGTGATGAAAGGGGAAACATCACAATAGACAATGAAAAGATCCAGACAATCATACGGGAATACTTCAAAAACTTATGCTCTACTAAGTTTGAAAACCTAGAAGACATGGATGAATATCTGAAATCCTGGGAATCACCAAAGCTCAACCAAGAAGAGATCAACAGCCTAAATAGACCAATAATA
>VZQC01008945.1:3826115-3866743 GCA_009823505.1 Rhizomys pruinosus
TAATTCATGGATTAACATACCATCCAAATATCTGTGTCTATACCAAAGTAACCTACCATAACAATTAGTACTGTTTAGATACCTATATATCTAATTGCTTGTGCTTCATTAGTAGGATTGAAAGGTTATTCTTGGACAAACTGTCAGCCCATGAAAGGAAACAGCCAGAATTGACCAGAGTCCAAGACAACAGCTCCAGAGAAAGTAAGTAGACTGTTTTGCTTCTCATCCACCTGCGCCCCTTTTCTAAGCTTAGAGAACAATCTGCAGAATAGGGGGTGTGGTAGAATGTAAGGGCTGCGATTGGGGTGAATGGTGAAACTACAGCAATATAGTCTGGACACTCATTTGATCAACTTGATTGAACATACAAGCCCCCCCCCCCGCTGGATGGTGGGACCCATGGGTTTGTGGGTAGGGGCACAACTGCTTGCAAATTGGTTTTACATGAAGGATGCTTGTACTCATAAATTATCACTTATTGTTTAAAAATGAAAAATACTGAGGGAAAGATGCAGGACAGGTTTTTTTTTTTTTTTGTCTTTTCGAAACAGGGTCTCCCTGTAGCCCCAGCTGTCCTGGAACTCACTCTGTAGACCAGGCTGGCCTTGAACTCACAAAGATCCGTCTGTCTCTGCCTCCCAAGTGCTAGGATTAAAGGTGTGCACCACCACGCCTGGCTGCAAATGCAGGACAGTTATGGCAGAATGCATGATCTGGGATGGGGTAGGGTGGGGTGGGGGGAAGGGAAAGGGAAATATGCCTGAACTGAATTGGAAAATGATGTATGAAATACACAAAGCATCAATAAAAAAATGAAAATCTAAAAAAAAAAGATAATGATAAGTAAAACAATAAATAAGACCTGAGGGCTGGAGAGGTGGCCTAGCAGTTAGGAGCGCCAACCGCTCTTACAGAGGACCGGGGTTCGATCCCCAGCACCCACATGGCGGCCGAGAACTGTCTGAAACTCCAATTCCAGGAGAACTCCAGTTCCAGGGGAATCCGAGACCCTCTTCTGACCTCCGCGGCATTGCACGACACGGGTGCACAGACCTGCATGCAGACAGTACATTGATACACATACAGAAATAAATAAAATAAAAAAAAAAAAAGACCTGAGATTAGATTGCTAAATCCTATGCAAATCTGGTTCATGACAGCAGACCCAGACATGTAGCCATAGCTTCTCTGCCTGTCAGAGGTTATTTGTAGTTCTCAGATTCTACAAGTTAAATAGCTAACTTCCTAGAGCCTAAATGACAGTGACCAACAAATAAGTCAAGGAAAGTTACATTCTCCAGTCAGATAGACCTGAGGTAGACTGACTTACCAAATAGTAAAAGGCAGCAGAATTGAGGGTGCAGAGATGGCTCAGTTGGTAATGTGCTTGCTCTGTGAGAATGAGGACCTGAGTCTGGATCTCCACTCACATAAAACTTGGTCATGAAGGCGGCCACCTATAACCCCAGTACTAGTTGCGGGAAGACAGGCAGGTTTGGAGAGCTTGCTGGTTAGCTGGGTTAGCAGAAGCTGTAAGATCCAGGTTCAGTGAAAGAACTTGTTTCCAAAAATAAGGCTGAGAGCAATAGAAACCAAAGTCAACCTCTGTCCCACCCGCCCCCACACTGGTGAGCATACCTGCACACACAGGCAGGTAGTTATTTACACACACACACACACACACACACACACACACACACACACACGAGAGAGAGAGAGAGAGAGAGAGAGAGAGAGAGAGAGAGAGAGAGAGAATATCACATTTTGCCTTTCTTCTTATTTTTCATACATTTTCTTTATATGGGTTATAAAAATATGAAGCTATAATATGAAACAGTAAGAGAAGTTGTGTGTTCAACAAGATTTTACAAATTTTTAGCTAACAGAGTACTCCCCCCCCCCTTTATTTTTTTTAAAGACAGCAGGGTCTCATTGTGCAACCCTGGCCGGCCTGGAATTCACTGTGTGGACCAGACTAGCCTCAAATTCATAAAGATCCATCTGCCTCTGCTTCCTGAATGCTAGGACTAAAAGTGTGCATTACCACACCCAGCTTCATATTCCACTGTGTGTGTATATGTGTGCATGGGTGCACCTCTCTTGATTGGGTTCAGAGGATACAGACATCCAATTCTGTGTCCCTTTGTTACAACATCCTGTATTTTTTTTTCCATACTCTAGCCGTGCTAGACTGTGAAGATGTTTCTGATTCATCTATTATTCTGGAAGGCAATAGAATTTTGACATACAGAGAAGTATTAAACATGCTGCCTGTCATGACTCCTATTTCCCAGGGGAGAGGTCCCAGAGAGAAACTTCTTGAAGGATCCCTGTCTGGAAGCAGTTCAGCTTCCTGACTGATCTCCTGCCCCCAATACCATGGTTCTTGGCATTTGCTTCTATTCACACCCACACTGGATGAATCTATAATGGCATTCTGTGGGGATCACTTCTCTGCTTGTAGGAATCTAAGCAATCATCTTCTATTGTTCAGTCTCTAGGCCGTTAATAACCCCTGTGGTGGGATTTCTGAATCTCTGAATTATGCATGGTTGACTCTTCCCTCTGGGAGCATGAAGACGACACCATATGGTGAATACTGGACTCTAAGACAAATCTTTTCTTAATTGCATTTCCCACCCCTGTTCTATTTTAAAGCTTCCAACTGTCAAATCCAATACTATATATTTCCCAAAGACAAAGGCATTTTTCAGAGAGAACGAGAACTCTTTATCTAAATATGGCCCGATTATCAGGGCCTCTGCTCTCAGATATGTAGTGTCTTGATTACCTGATCAGTAATTGTTTCCCCTTGTTATTCTTCTAAATCTTACCTCTTTCAAATACTTTTGAGCTATGTGCCCTTTTCCAAGCTCATACGTACTGAAGGAATTGAGCAAACATTGAAATGATCACATTTCTGAGAGCAAATTGGAACATCTATACTTCATTTTCTTTATGTAGAAGGAAGAGAAATGGAAGAATTTCTTTTCCTTGAGCTCAAGTGTCATCTCTTCTTTTCCAGAAATCAGTGAGGGAGTTCTTTGTGTTAAACCTGTTGTGTTTGGCAGGAAAAAAGGAGACACTTTTTCAACATTGTTATGAATTAAATTGTGGACCCCTAGTGATGTACTGATATCTTAATCTCCAGTACTTATGAATGTGACTTTGTAAGGGAATAAAGGACAAACGTAATTAAGTTAAACTGGGGGTGGTACTGAACTAGGAAAGACCCTATCCAATGTGAGTGGCATCCTTGTATAGGAAGAGGGGAAGAAACATAAAGATACTCACAACCACTAGGATGTTCATGCATGGGTAGGCACACATACACACAGGTGTGCATCCACATGCAGGTGTACACATCCACACAGAGATGGCCATGTGAATATGAAGGCAGAGAAAGGTTGCCCTTAAGCCAAGGCATACCTAAGACTACAATATGGCAGAAGAATCAAGGAAGGACTGATTCTCCCTCAGATGCTGGGAAGAAGCATGCCTCTGACAACACCTAGATTTTAGACTTCCAGCCTCCAGCAATGTGAAGAAATACAGTGTATTGTTGCCAGCTACCCAGATGGTGATACACTGTTAAAACATTGGCCATGTCATCTTAGGCACTATTAATGGCATCCACCATGTGACATTTATTATGTCACTTGCTTGACTGACTTGTGCATTAGATGAGAATATAAATTCTAGAGAACAAATTTCTGAGTACAAGCTCTAGATCCTACCTCATGAGAGTATGTCCACAAAAAGTAAGGAATTTAGAGTTGATAATATATGTTGAAGTTTTACTTACAATACTGGGGATGGAATTTCAGATTTGTACATCCTAAGCAAGTGCTCTACCACTGAGCTACAATCCCCAGCTCAATGTATGTTTCAGTAAACATTTTTATCTGAGAATAACATATATATGTATATAAATATATATGTATATGTATGCAATTCATAAATTATAAGCACACTGCCTAAGGAATTTCCGCCAAGTAGGCATACCTTCCTAATAAACCAACAGATGGTTTTGGATATAGTTTGTTAGCAGTAGCCGTAAGTGCTCCACCCTGTGCCCATCCTAGTTACTTCCTTCTCCTCAGAAGTAACTGTTTTCCTGACTTCTATCACCCTAAATTACTTTTCTCTACTTTTGAACCTTATATAAATGGAATCATATAATACATACTATTTGAAGTATTTAAAAACTGGAGCTTCTTTCATGTAATACTATATATGTGAAATCCATTATTATTGTTGGGTACATCTATGATGTGTTTATTTTTGTTGTTGTATAGCATGTGTGTGTTTGTGTATGTGTGTGTATGTGATGTATATGTATGTGGTGTATGAGCATATGTATGCGGATGTGTGCATGCGAATGGGAGCTGTGGGAGGGTATTGGGTGTCCTGCTCTATCACCTTTGAAGCAGTGTGTCCTTTCTTGAACTTGGACTTGGCACTTTTCTGTTAGGCTGGCAGTCAGCAAGCCTCGGTGATCCTCCCTTCTCTTCCCCCCCACAGTGCTAGAGTCACAGGTGCATGTGAGACCATCTCTGGTTTCTAATGTGGTTGTACAATGAACTCTCATAACTGCTGGGTCATTTCTCCAGCCCCAATACAGAAATTTTTTGGATGACCACATTTTAGATTATCTAGTCCACTGCTATTGAACATATGAATTGTTTTTCCTGATTGGGGCTATTGATCTTCTTGTTCATTTTGCACAGACATTCCTTGTTCAGGACTAGAAATGGAACCGTTAGACTGTATGGTGTGTATAAGTTCAGATTTAGTACCTATTGTACTGCTAAACAGCTTACAAAGGGGTGATACAGCACTCTACAATGTGTGGACACTTCAGGTGCTTCTGATCCTTGCTTCTGTTCTTCCTTTTCATTCTTTTTTTTTTTTTAAAGATTTTTTTAATTAATTTTATTTCTTTACGTGTATGAATGTACTGTCTGCATGCAAGTGTGTGCACCTGTGTCATGCAATGCCTCGGAGGTCAGAAGAGGGTGTCGGATTCCCCTGGAACTGGAGTTCTCCTGGAATTGGAGTTTCAGACGGTTCTCGGCCGCCATGTGGGTGCTGGGGATCGAACCCGGGTCCTCTGTAAGAGCAGTCGGCGCTCTTAACCACTAGGCCATCTCTCCAGCCCTTCCTTTTCATTCTTAACATGCGGGTGGGTGTTCAATTGCAGCTCATCATGGACTCAACTTGAATTACCTTGATGACAAATAAGAATGAGCACAATTTTGTATACTTTCGGACTTCTTTGAGCATCTTCTTTTGGGAGATACTTGTGATGTGTTATTCTAATTTTTTTCTGATGCATTATGAAATAAAGTTTTCCATGGTAGAACTAAGTAAATAAATACTCTCATAACATAACACTGTAACTGAACCCACTTGAGTTGTATTAGTTATCTGGTCTTCTGTGGCTGGTGAGTTGATGTTGGCTAGTGGCGGGAGGTCTCAGCTCCTCTCACTGTAAGACCTTCTTTACAGGGCTGCTGAATGTCCTTACAACATGGTGGCAGGCATCCAAAGTGAAAGCGGCAAGTATTTTGTGAGTCAGACTTGGCAGCTTCACTCCATCATGTCCCTGTATCCTGTTGGTACACAGGTTAGCATTATTATGTGTGGGAAGAGACTACAAAGAGGTCATCTTGGAGATAAGGCGTTATGACTGCCACAAACGTCATTCCTCAAATTCTTCATAGAATGTAAATACAGAGAAATCTGCTTATTTATCTACTTATGTATTCTTTTTTAAATAAAAAGCTTATTTTACATGTGTGTGTATATGGCATGTACATGGTGGTCAGAAGGCAACTCTGTGGAGTCAGTTCTCTTTATTCGGGTTACAGGAACTGATCTCAGGTTCACAGGCTTGTGGCAAACACCTTGAGTGTTGAGCCATTTTGATGGTCCAATACAGATGTATTCTTATGGCAAATGTAGGAAACTGATTTTAGTGTTACTTCTACATGTTGCCACCACTTCAGAGATTTGTGAGAATGAATGAATATAGGTAATTCTGAGTGTTCCCCTTACCTTTCTGTATAGAAGTGCAGGGGTGTCTTTCTTGTACATGGGAATTTGTATCAGAACTCCAGAAGTCATGCATTCAAAGATCATAAAAATGTGTACATTGTTTCAGTCCACTTAATTGCCATAACAAATACCAAAGGCTGGGTGGTCTAAATAAGAAGAATTAATTTTCTTACTAGATCTGGCAGCAATGTCTCCCATGATCCAGTTCTGGTGAGAGCTTTCTGGCTTGCAGACTGCTGCTGTTGCACTGTGTTCACATGGCATTTCTTACTATATACATGGAGAGAGAGAGAGAGAGAGAGAGAGAGAGAGAGAGAGAGAGAGATCACATCCTTCTTATTTATTTATTTATTTTATTTGTCTTTTTGAGACAGGGTCTCCCTGTATCTCCAGCTGTCCTGGAACTCACTATGTAGACCAGGCTGGCCTTGAACTCACAAAGATCCGCCTGCCTCTGCCTCCCAAGTGCTAGGATTAAAGATTTTAAAAATATTTTTATTTATTATTTTTAATTTTATGTGTATGAGTGTATTGCCTGCATGTGTGATAGTGCACTCATGTCATGCAATGCCTGTGGAGGTCAGAAAAGGGCATTGGGTCCCCTGGAACTGGTGTTAGGATGGTTGTTAGCTGCCATGTGGGTTCTAGGATTCAAACCCAGGTCTTCTGCAAGAGCAGCCAGTGCTTTTACCCACTAAGCCATTTCTTCAGCCCCTCTTGTCCCCAATCATAACACCATCAATCCAAGAAGATAAGGACTTAACCTCATTTAATTATAACAACCTCCTAAATGTTATGGGTGTTGGGACTTTGAAACAGGATTTTAAGAGGACAAGATTCAATCTACTTCACATATGAATGTGTGTCAAATCTCTCTTCTTTTTCTATTTCTCAAAAGGAGTAACAGATTTTGTCTATATGAAAATGTTTTATATTAATGTCACTTTAATGTAAGTCCTTAAAGTTACTTTTCAGAAGGCCAGCTACCAGTAGCTATTCTCTAGGTTAGTTATAGGGTAAGGGATGAATGAAGAGGAAGAAAGGAAGTAAAATAGTGGGCCTGGGTAGCAAAATAGTAGGCCTGCTGTATGTTAAAGGTTTCATTTCTTGGAAGATATGTGGAAAGTGTTATATGTCTGTCTATTATTATCTACCATCTATGTATCAATCTATCTATTTATCATCTATCTATCTATCTATCTATCTATCATTTATAATCTATCCATCTGTCTACCATATATCTATATTATCTATCATCAATCAATTGATCATCTATCATATATCTATCCTTAGAAATCTATCATCTATCTATCGATCTATCTATGTATCTATCATCTATTTATCTATATCTATCATCTGTTTATGTGCCAATCTATTTCTCTATTCATTTATCTATCTTATCTTTTACCAAATGGACAAAATATTCATGTTCATATCTTTAACTCTTACCTGGAGAGTGTATAAATAATTTTAACTGAAGTACATATTCATGAAGCACTTTTCATTTTGCAGATTTTATTTATTATTATTATTATTATTTTATCTTTTTGAGACAGGGTCTCCCTGTAGCCCTAGCTGGCCTGGAACTCACTATATAGACCACTCCGGCCTTGAACTCACAGAGATCCACCTGCCTGTGCCTCCTGAGTCCTGGGATTAAAGGCATGTGCCACCATACCCTGCTTCATTTTGCAGATTTTTAAATTTACTAGCTTTTCTATGTTTCCTCACAAGCTTCATTGCAGGAATCTAACATATCTTTGACAGTGCAATATGGTCTCCTTCTTCCTCTTGATTATACATTAATCTGGAATGTTCACTTTTAAACTCTATGCAGCAGGATGGCTTTGGGCTCATGATTCTCCTGCCTCTGCTTTTCAAGTGCTGAGATTACAGGCTTACGCCACCACGTCTGGCTGGAAAGTACTCTTTAAAATATAGTTTTCTATCACCATTGAGAGTCTTCTTGGCATTTGTCTAAATTTAGTAATATCGATGAATTTAGATCAAGGCTTTATGACCTAAAATCTTCATTACTATATCAAAAATAATTAGCATGTACTGTGAAAAGCCAGAAACTGCAATACACTTTCATATCCACCATTTTCTTTATAATCACAACCTTATAGTTTGTATTCTTATCCTAATTTCTGTAGATGAGAAAATTTTAGGTTAGAGATAATCAAGTAAGTTAAGTAAGTTCATATAGCTAATACTGACAGAGGCAGCCAGGACTTGAACCAAGTCTGACAGACTCTGAAACCAACCTTACCTCTATGCTCAGTAATAATTCAACAACAGGAAAAAAATCTCAGGTGCATTGTGACTCCAATACCATACAGTATTATGCAGTAAATGAAAATTATGCTCCCAAATAATTTTCTATAAATTAAAAAAATTTATTTTATGTTTATGAGTGTTTGCCTGCATGTATGCAAGGGCATCATGCATATGCGATCTCCGTAGAGGCCAGAAGAGGTGTCAAATACAAAGGACTAGAGTTATGGACTACCATGTGGATGCTGGGAACTGAACCCAGGTCCTCCCCTACAGGGAGCCATCTCTCTACCCCTCAAACAATTTTTATTTATATTTTGATAGTAAATAAAATCATAAGGTACATGCATATCTGTAATAGTCTCAGGTATGTAGATAAATAAAGCTATGTGAATACCTGTCATTTCTTTTTCTGTTGCTGTGATAGAATACCCCGACAAAAGCAATTTAAGAGAGAAAAAGTTTACTTTGGCTTACAGTTCCAGATTATATCCCATTATGACGGGGAGCTCAAGGCTGCAGGAGCGTCAAGCAGCTCATAACATTGCGTCTATAGTCAGGAAGCAAAGGAAAAAGAATACTGTGCTCAGCAGCTTTTCCTCTTTGTATTCACCACATGGCATGGTGGCTTCCATAGTGATAGGTCTTCCCAGCTCAGTCAACCAAATCATAATCTTCTCTTATTGGCATTCCCCCTAAGACGTCTTCCAGGTGAATCTAGGTCTCACAACGTTAATAAGTGAGATTAACCATCAAAGTAGCCAGCCAGAAGAAAAATTACAAGTAGAATATACAAATGTGAATAAGTCATATGCTGAATATGGTTAGACTATTGATTCTCATTTTTATATGGTATATTTCTCTAATGAATATACATTGCTTTTATACTCAGAAAAAAAGGTAGCAACAATATCTAATATTTACACTCAGAAGTAGAAACAATTGTGAGTGTGGGTAAAGCCTAAAAATCTGGAAATGAGACAAAGAGAAGGTGATAGTAGGTGATGAGGGGGAATGAAGGTGTGGAGAGAAGGACACTTGGGACACGGAAGAGGAAAGAGACTGGGAGGACAGCACAGGGAGAATAGCAGGGGAACGGGAGATGGGGAGGAAAACACACAGTTCGTTCAAATATGTCCTAATGGTATCCGACACATTATATTATCATTGAAAAACTTAGAGAAGCCTAAATCATCTCTAATCCTTGTAAGAAACCATAAAACCATGATTTTTATGATGAAAGAATTAGTTTATTTAATCACTTTCTACCCATAAACACTTTTTACCCAAACTATTCCCTTTGCAATCAGTTTTTTGTACAAAGTCATATTGTCCTGCTTGCTGAATTCTCTTCCTTTATCTGCCTTATATTGGAGATAAAGTAGAAAATGTGTCTCTCATTGGGAGGATGGCATTAGAAGGAGACAGTTGCTTTTCTCAACTTAAAGAAGATAAAAGGCGTTATCAAGTAATGTTTTCTTTCACCTAGGATGTCGGTCCCACACCAACAATTGGAATTGATTGAACTCCAGTGCTTGCAAATTTAAGAGCCTAACACTAGGGATCTACTCACTCTGAATTTTACAAATCAATGGATAAACTCAAAACAAAAACCTATTACAGGGGACCTTAAAGTTTATCTGCTGGCAAGATAAACACTCGTAAACAGGCATTTTCAACTGTGAGCTTCAGAAATAACAATATGACATCTGTACTGGATGATAAAACTTACGTAGAAATCTGAGGGTAAAACAAAGACAAAGGAAAGTGTTCTTTCTAAAAACTTAAGTATTTATATTCTCAATTAGTTAGATATAGCTACACTAAAATCATCTTTCATGATGTTTGCTACTATTTTTTATTACTATGGGATGTACCATCCCACGAAACATGTGCAGCCGATATTTGATTACACGATATTGCTTTATGAAAGTCTGTAAACCCATGAATCCAGCAAAAAAAGTTGACAGTATGAAGCATTATGGGAGCCCTATGTGGTGATACATGCCATTAATCCCAGGATTTGGCAGGTGGAGTTCTGTGAGTTCAAGACCAGTCTGCTCTACATAGCAAGTTCTAGGACAGCCAGGGCTATATAGTTGAGAGCCTGTCTCAAAAAATAAAATAAAATAAAATAAAATAAAATAAAATAAAATAAAATAAAATAAAATAAAATAAAATAAAGTAAAATAAAAATCATTATGTCTGATGAATGTAATGGTTTAGTTTTTAATTTGTTAGTTATTTCTGCAGTTGTTAAATCTAAATCTTGGCATTCAGTTTGGACTTCAGTGCTTTACTAAGATGAATTGAACTAGAAGAAATGCTCATCAAAGAAGATACTTATCTCAGGCAGGCAGAACTCTGTGAGGCTAGCCTGGTCTACGTAATGAGTTCCAGGCCACCTGAGGCTATAGGGAGGACCTGTTTCAAAACAAAAGCAAAAAGGCAATATTAGGAATCAATACCTTTGCTTAAGAAATATTTGCAGGGCACATGCCTTTAATCCCAACACTCTGTGAGTTCAAGGCCAGTCTGGTCTACATAGTGAGTTCCAGGACAGCTGGCGCTACAGGGAGACCCTATCTGAAAAAAGGTAAAAAAATAAAGAAAGAAAGAAATAGTTGTCACATTTCAATCAGCAGACCCAACTCCAGATCTGCCCTTTACAAATGGTTTTTGGCGATGGACTCCTTTCTAAATTTGCTTCAGACCAATACTTTTATAGAATACAGAGGGAAAATTAAAAGGAAGACATACAAAACCTCTTTAAAAACGTTGCTTTCAATGGATGCACAATCTCATCAACTTTTCTCAACATCGTAAATTCGCCTCATCTCCACTCTGTCAGTTTTCACTCTTTCCTTTCCTTTTTCTTTTTTCTTTCTTTTTTTGTTCTCTTGGTGCCTGAACTGAACACAGGGCCTTGAAAATGCTAGTGTCCTTCCACTTATCAACATCCCCAACCCTCTTTTTATTTTTTACTTTGGCACAGGCTTGTGCCACATTGCATAGTCTGGCCTTGAACTCCCTCTGTCCCAGGCAGGTCTTGAAGTTGTAATCCTCTTGCCTCCATCTCCTAAGAAGCTGGGATTACAGACCAGCACCACTGGGCCTGACTTCCTGTCCTTATCTCCCCATAAACCACTAACAAATCATTCTCTTATCTAAGCCCATGAGAAGACCTGGCTTTGAGCAGTGCTGTTGTGGATTCCTGTGTGCCTTTCAGTCCCACGCTGCTGTTTGGCTTGGCCTAGGAATCTGATTAGCCAGGTGGAATGAAGTTGAGTTCATTGACCTCAGCTCCACCTTTCCTTGGACAGGCCTCTAGACTATAATTATACCTACACGGTAAACATAGACCTACAGTGTCCTGTTGCAAGTGCCCTGTTTATAAACACAGAGGCAGGTTCCTCAGAGTTGAGCTGGCCTTGGTTTCACATTGTTCCAGTGGATAAATGACAGGGGATCTCAGAAAGGCAGCCCCCAGCAGAGGGAGGGGGAAAATCCCTCAGTGCTTTGCCTGGCTGTGGATGAGACAGTTATGAACTGCACTACATGAGACACTTGTGGTCAGTCTCATACAAATTTCAGAATTTAGCTACTACTGTTAAGAAGCTTCTTGAAGCTTCTGGGCTGGTGTAATGCTCTCTATCTCTTTTGGATGCATTCTGTTCTTTATCCAAAGGGTTATTGGAACTTCAACACTACGATGTCAGAATTTGGAACTAGGCCTAGTTCCTTGGCTCTTTTCATGCTTCGTAATGCTCCCTTTATAGAGGCAAGGGAATAGGAGAGCAAGACTTCAGCCTTCAGGAACGCAAAGTAACAGGCAGGGGGATGAGAGGCTGGGGAGAGGGAAAAGGGTTTGGGAAGGTAAGAGCTTGTGCAGACCACCAGGGTCCTAGACAAGGGCTGGAGTGTTCTCATGGAGTGGGAAAAAAACACATTTTATCTTATTTTTTTATTATTATTATTATTATTTTTTGGTGTTTTCGAGACAGGGTCTCCCTGTAGCCCCAGCTGTCCTGGAACTCACTCTGTAGACCAGGCTGGCCTTGAAGAACACATTTTAAATGAGGTAGCTTTGCTTCTATCTCCTCTATGGGCTATCCTGGGAACCAGAGAACTGGACTGGGCCTGGGGGACCTGACAGCTTGAGCTAGGCTTGCTCCTTCCATAGTACAGTTGGTCTGAAAAGAGCCTGGCTACAAGAAGGGAGTCTCTGAGGGGCCGACATACCTGCTGCTCTCGCAGTCCTCTCTACCACATGTAAAGAAAGATTTAATCTGGGCACACTTTGATAGATCACTAAGGTATGACAGAATTCTCAACAAGGTTGAGTACACTGACATCTCCAGGCACACAGACTTGTTTAGATTCACATATTCCAGACACAAAATCCACTCTAGGCATAGACCATAACTCTTTTGGAGATGGCAACTACCCCAGCCAACCATAGAGCACTCCTCACTCTAATTCCTGCCTTAGCGCCTAGTCACCGGGAAGGGAGAAGACTGCCATCGCACCAAATCCAAGTCTCCTGGCTGTGTTGCCCCAAAGTAAGGGTGTGATAATCATGTGATTACTCCTGCCAGGAACTTGGAAGCATCCATGGAATCTATATCAGGTGAAACAGGGTGTCTCTAATCAGGAGAGTGGTTGGTTGGCAGCATTTAGGACGAGGGACATGAGAAGCAGAAACCACTCTCTTTCTTCATCAAGACTGTTGCTTCTATTATTACATTTCCTTTGTGAGCTGACCATTTGGCCACAAGAACTTTAATGGAATTTTCTTTGTATTTCCCAGTATCCAATATGTCATAAGAGTTGAGCAATGTTTGGGTAGGGTCAACTGATTCTCCTCTAGCACCTCTAGGAGAAAACAGCTTCACCGACAGTCTGATTTTAGGACTTCTGACCTCCAGAATTACAAGATAACAAATTTTTTGTGTTTTAAGATATGAAACTTAAGGCAATGTGTTATAATAACAATAAGAAATTAATCTAAACTTATTTCAAAGGAAACTAATTTTTTGGAGTATTTCTAGGTGCCAGGCAAGCCCTAAATTAAGAGAAAGCCAGTAAGTAGAAGCTTTAGAATTCCAATTAAAATTTGCCTGCATTCAGAGAAATCAGATTTTTTTTTTTGCCCTATTAACCTACTTTTTCCTATAAACTATTCTTCAAGAAATATTCTAGAAGCTCAGAGTATGACCATGCAGCCCTAGATCATTACTGTAGGTTAGGGCCTGATGTCACACTGTCTCTGTGCTCTTACTTGGCTACTAACAATTGACTAATTGCTACTCTGAGCCCCACCAGTAACCTAGTGTATTCAAAGTGGTTGAAGAAGTGAATTACCTT
The DNA here is from genome assembly GCA_009823505.1 of Rhizomys pruinosus. Taxonomy (NCBI): domain Eukaryota; kingdom Metazoa; phylum Chordata; class Mammalia; order Rodentia; family Spalacidae; genus Rhizomys; species Rhizomys pruinosus. The sequence continues at coordinate 3,839,823 of VZQC01008945.1, forward strand.
CTTCATTGTTACTTCACTCCTTCTGAAGTAGGAAACAACTCTAAAACTACAGAGTATTCCTTTATTTCTAAAAACAAACTGTGTGAATGTCAAGCTCCGCCTAATGAGGAGGAAATGCTAAAGTGAATTCTCAGGACAGGTGATAAAGTGCTTGAGAAGCAGCTCCATGGAGAGTGCTTGCTTAGCTACACGTTCCAAAAATAAATATAGAAGTTAGTTAATACATGATTATTTGTCTTTAAAAATGATCATGGTAGCCAGGCACACTTTCTTTTTACTCCTAGCACTGGAGAGGCAGAGGCAAGCAGATCTCTGTGAGATCAAGGCCAGCCTGATTTATATAGTGAGTTCCAGGCTACCTGTAGCTACAGAAAAACCCTGTTTTAAACAAAACAAAACAAAACAAGCCAACCAAAAAACCACAAAAGGTAAAATATGCTAGTTCTCCAATCTAAAGATGAGTATCTATTGTACTAAGAGTTTATCTGAAGGTATATGTTTTTCTTTTTATTTTTCTTTCTTTCTTTTTTTCTTTTTTTGAGACAGGGTCTGAACCTTGCTGTGTAGATCAGGCTGTCCTTGGCTGTGTGATGATCATCCTGCCTCTGTGTCCTCAGTTCTGGGATTATAAGCATGTACCACCATGCCTGGTTATAGATATAATTGTAAATCAGAGTCAGAGTTGGTTTAGGAACAAATCATTTACTATGAATAGAATTGCTTTGAGGGGCTGGGGATGTAGGTCAGTTGATAGTTTAGCTTGTACTAAGCCTTGGGTTTGATCCCTAACACTGCATGGATGAGAAATGGTGGCACACTTCTGTAGTCCCAACACCTGGGAGGTAGAGGCAGGAGGATCTGAGGAGTTCAAGGTCAGCCTGGGATGCATGAGATACTGACTCAAAAAAGAAGAGAAAAAGAAAATCAAGCAAGCACGTAAGCAGATTTGCTTTGGAAGTAGCTTAAATGTACGAAAGGCATAAAATAGCCTAAGGGGCTTCAGAGCTCTCCTGCACAAGATGGCAGCTGCAGGCAGAGCGTTGGGATCTCCATTTTACCACACTGTTCTAAGAGTGTATGTCTGCCATTGTTGAGATGGTATCAGGCCATATCATTCCAGGACTCAAGATCACCAATCTTTAATCAGTGATCAGGGGGCACAGCCTTACCTACATATATAAGTTGTCCATAGGGCCACAGGCAGTGCTGACAAGGCCTGCTAGACCCATGCCTCCTGATTATTGTGGTTTGCATTTTATGTGAAAAATTCTATTTGGGATTTCCGGAGCTGGAGAACTCTTTGTTCAGGGCTGAAAAATCTCCTAGGTGTTTTTGTTAATGTTCTAACAAACAAAATTTCCCCTGGATTTTTTTACTACTAGTTGGCAACTCAATAAACAAATAAAGAGATAGGTTAGGTGTGATGGCTCAGCTGCCAAGCCTGACGACATGCATTTGATTCCTGACACCCACACGATACAAGGAATCAGTTCTTGCAGGTAGTCCTCTGACCCCCTCCTGGTGACACATGAGCACATGTATACACACAGACATATATACACACACAAATAAATACATTAATTAATGGGGAAGGTTGACTAAGACCTAGATTCAGGAAGTGAGGGGTTCTAACACTGTACTCCAGCCAGGCTTTCCTTAGTCAGACAGAAAGACACAGATGAAAGAGTTCATTACTAGTGGGAGGCACAGAAGGCCGATCTGGAAGTCATTTTAATGAAACAACTTAAAAAACTAAGACCCCTAAGAAACCCAGCCCAGCTGCTGAATATAGCCAGGTAAGTATAAGATCGTGTACCTTTCTTCACTGTAGTCAGAGTTCTGTCCTTAGCCTAACACAGGCCTAAAAAGTCCCTTCTACATTAATAACATCTTTCCTGAAGAGTAGACCATAAGCAAACCTGAATTTGACCCCAGAAGCCAACCACACATATGGTTCCATGGTTGGGCAATGCTATTCATCACTGACTTCTGGGGCCTGTTCCAAGATTACCCATGTGGAGGTGAGCTGGAATCTGTTCCTCTTAGGAGTCCTTTCAGTCCTATCCCATTCCTTCAGCATTTCATCTTGTCTCAGTAAGTCCCACGGCCTGCTGCTTCCCTTCATTGCAGGGCTGGGCTGAGAGGCAGCCTAGAGCTCTGGGAGGCACAGCTGCAAGCAGGAATCAATTAAGCAGCTATTTGGTTCAGGCTCTTAGGCAATGACATCATTGGCTGTATGCTGACTTTGTTATGTATGAGATCTCCAAAGAGAATAATACCTTATCTAAACTTTCATTATATTTTATAGTAGAATGAATGTGGATCAATAATAAATTTTGTTCTAATATAACATTAGTTTCAGAAGAATTGTCTCCTATTCTTTCTCTATCATGAAATCAAATTATAACCATAAAAATAAAGGCTTTCTACTTAAGGACTCTGAAGAGAATAATGATGTGTTTTAGTATTAACATCTTAACTTATATTTAAATTATCGCTTGCATGATTTTATAAAATATAAAATTATATATGCTTTTCAGAGCATGTACTTGAATGTTTTAGAAAATTAACACTTACAATGCTAATGAAATTGTATCATATATTATTAAAATGTAATTTAGTCTCTTACAACTTTTGAAATAAATATATTGAGAAATAAATATATCAAAGATATAAATAAAAATGAAAAATAAAAATGAACATCTATTATTTATACACTACCAAACTAAATTAAAATAATATTATGGCATATATACTTAACAGTTTTTGAAGAAATGATATAACTCAGATGTACAGAAAGAAATGATGTAACAGATGTAACAGGAATAAATGATGTAATAGAGATGTGACGGAGTCCACCTTTATTTTTACCCTGTCTCAGTATCCTCCCCTGTGCCTGGAGGAAGTGACTTTCTTGCATTCAATGTTCCTCATTCCATCATTTGCATATTTTACTATGCATGTGTCAAAGCTCCAGGCTTACTTTGCATGTTGCACCTGTCATTCTCCAACTTGATCTTTAAACTCAGGATTTTAGACAGAAATTTAACCCGTGTAACACAGGGTGTTGCCTAGATGTATGTTTAGCATGGGGTGCACAACCTTCAGATAGTACATGAACCCCTGAAGTTCTAGGTGCATACACATGTTTATTCTGAGAAAAAGGTCCACAGCTTTTATAAAATTGCCAATTTCATCTTTGACCTGACTTGTTTTGAAGCCATTTATTTTTAATGTTGTAGGGGCACAAAGGGGTTATAACCTTCTTGCCCATCACAAACAGCGATACCTCTATACTGAGATAGGTCAAAAAGAAAACACAAGGACTTTATTCGATTATTGTTTTATAGTCAATGTAGTTGCCTTTTTTCAGAATGTTGAGATTCCATTAGGTACTAAACTGTCTTTACTAACAATGATATATGATTTATTTTCTTTAGTTTGTCTCATATAATTTTTTTGTTCTGGATGCAGCATCATAAAAATTGGATCTAATGTTTTTGCTGGTCTGATTTCTCTCTCTGTTCAGGGGAATGTATATTGAACACTGGGAGATTTAATAAAACTGCAGATACCATTCTGAACAGTAGAGGGCACTAGCACAACTGAAAACACAAAAAGGCAATTTTTTGCAGGAACATATAAATACCAGAGGAGCAGCTTGCAAGATCTTCACGTATCTATTTATTTCTGTTTACAGATTTTTGTACAGAGCTTCTAATATGTTTTAAAACTTCCATGCTCAAGCTTTCATGTTACCCCGCTTGGAAAGCAAATGTAAAACAGGCCTGGAAGGGAAGTCTTAAATCAATGAAGCAGGCACCCTATAGCAGCATTTGGGACGCTTTTCTAGTTGTGAAAGTTTTAAGACATCAGTTGCTGGTCAATTAGTTGATATCTTTATTAATAAAAAACTGATTTGGAATTTACATAGAAAAAGACAACGCGTTTGTCATAATTTCTGCAACTGTGGTCTGTGGTCGCTCCTGGGGAGCATTCCGTATCTTCTGCCAATTAAGAGGATCACCAGCGGTATTTTGCATCCTGAAGGCTGAGCTGCTGTGGATCGCGCAGATATCAGCTCTTCCCCATCGTCTTTTCTCATCATCCTCTTGGTTTCCTGTGTCTATGCCGGGACCTAGGGTAGGAAGAATGGGCTTTCCTTCTCCTAAATAGGAACTACTCAAGCGTTTTTATTGTGTTCCTTGCCATTCAAGAGCCACAATGTTAAGGGAGTAAGCAGCCTCTTTGTGATTGGATTTAAGGCCTTCTAAGGTGGAACTCATACCTGGCACTGTTATCAGAACTAAAAGCTACACAGGTCACAGGACTAGGGGAGAATCTACTATATCCTGCTAAATTGGCATAGCAGTCAACCAACTCTTTGTGACTTATTGCTATACTCATAGATTAACGCAGCTCTCAGATCTCATCAGAGAAGCTCCTGGCAGCAGATGGCAATTAGCATAGAGACCCATAACTGGTCAACGTGCAGAGAATGAAATACCACTAAGTGCTCAGCTCTAAACGGGACACGTATATAACCCTCTCTACTTCCGAGGCTCAGGGATCATTGCCAAAGACAGGAAAGAAGGACTGCAAGAGCCAGAGGTGGTGGATGACTAGAAGGAAACAGCATTTTCCAGACAGCAGGGCTGTTGTACATCTGAACTCGGAGCAGCTGTGACAGCGTGCACAATTCTGACTGAAGTAAGCTCAACCCAGACAAAATCCCAGTGCAGAGGGGAGGGAGTGGGCAAGAAGTCCCAACCCTGGCTGAGGAATGATTGGCAATTGGTAATAGCTGGGAGGGGGAGAGTTAGTTTTCTTTAAGGGTGTGGCACTGGCTAAGTTGACCAGGACCCAGAGGATGAACCCACACCCAAGAATATTTGGGGATACAAATTAGACTCCATAATCCTTAAAAAATAATAATAATAGCAGATATGAAGTTGGGCAGTGGGATAGTAAGGTGGGATGGAGGTAGGGGAAGGGGGTCTTAATATGATCAAAATACCTTTATGAAATTCTCAAAGAATCGGTAAAATGATTAAAAAAAATCAAGAAAGACGAAGGTAGGACTAGCATTTTAACACCAACACATAGAAATAATATTTATAAAACACTTTACATTTCACAAGGATTATCTATTCCAAAATCTGATAGTAACCCCTTGAAATAATAAAGTAACATATGGTTTTTCCCAATTGATAGACTGGGAAACCCATATGTCTAAAGCATTCTGCACGGCAGACTTGTGATGACCTCAGTTGCCCCTGGGTTGTGCTGTGGTAAACTAAGGATCTTTCCGGAGGTGTTCTGATTTTCAGTCTGTGAAAACTTTTACAATTCCTTGTCCATTGCTTTCCTTACTTATTTTGAATCAATTTATTTTTTCAATGTTGTAGGGGCAGAAAAAGCTATGATCTCTTCACTGCTGCTCATCAAAAAAGGTCACAGTGAGCACCTTATACCAAGCTAGGTTAACAGGAGAGGAGCATAAGAAATTTGAGAATAGTTTGATATGAGACAGGAACCTTCAAAAATTAAAGAGCCAAAGCGAACTATGCATTAAAATACCATATATTAGTTATATAAAATAAAGGATTTATGATATGCTTTTTAAAAATATGACATTTTGGGGGCTGGAGAGATGGCTCAGCGGTTAAGAGCACCGACTGCTCTTGCAGAGGACCCGGGTTTGATTCCCAGCAACCAGATAGTGCCCAAGAACCATCTTTCACTCCAGTTCCAGGGGAATCCGATACCCTCTTTTGACCTCTGCAGCATTGCACGACATGGGTGCACAAACTTACATGTAGACAATACACTCATACACATAAAATAATAAAAATAAAATTAAAACAAAATAAAATATGACATTTTTATACATGTATATAATGTTCTTTGATCATACTCGCTCCTCCCCCACCCCACTACCTTGATTTTCCTTCTATCTCCCTCTTGCTGGTCCACTTCCTCTAATCAAACTGCCTCTCTTCTACCTTCATGTCTTTTTATTTTAAATATAGATTCCGGGCTGGAGAGATGGCCTAGCGGTTAAGAGCGCCGAGTGCTCTTGCAGAGGACCTGGGTTTGATCTCCAGCGCCCACATGGCGGCTGAGAACCATCTTTAACTCCAGTTCCAGGGGAATCTGATGGCCTCTTCTGACCTCTGCGGCATTGCACGACATGGGTGCACAGACCTACATGCAGACAGTACACTCATACACATAAAAAATAATAAAAAATTAAAAAATATATAGATTCCACATATGACAGAAAACATATTTGTCTTTCTGCATTTGGCTTATTTTGACAAACATGATGATTTCTACTTCAATTCATTTTCCTGAAAACAATGTGTCCTTGTTCTTTATGGACCACATGTTCTTTATCTACTCAGCTGTTAATGAGCACCCAAGTTGATTTTATAATGTAGCTACTGAGAATACTGCTGCAGTAAACACAGGTGTACGGAGATCTCTGCTGTGTGTTGACTTTAATTCCTTTGAGTATATATCCAGAAGTGGAGTAGCTGACTCTTCTGCTATGAACTACCCATTTTTAGTCTTAGGTTTGCTAAAGCAAGAGGGTGTAGGATAGGACCTCTTCTGAAATGAGGGTCTTATGATCTACGTCAGACAAGGCAGATCAGAGAATCTCTTTATGGCCCCCTCCAGGACAGAAAGGCAGTGGAAGAGTCATGTTTCAAGGCTTTGTATTTTGCTTTGGGGAAAAGAGGTTCTAGCATCTATGACCTGCTTTGCAGAAGTAAAATTCTAGTTTATACGGCCTGCACTCAGGGACAGGGAAGGGACAGGAAGGCAGAGTGAGGAGAAGGTCAGAGACGGTGGAAGGCTCCACAGCGGCCTGAAGGCTTTTCATGTTGTTAGTTGTGTTAAACGATATTGTTTAATCAATTTTTTTGATCTGTTTGAGATAGGGTCTCTCTGTAGCCCCCACTGGCCTGGAATTTGCTCTACAGACCAAACTGGCCTCAGTCTCACAGAGATCCAGCAGCCTCTACCTCCCAAGTGCTGGCACTAAAGGGGTGTGCCACCATGCCCAGCTAATCAACTTTCTTAATTTTGTTTACGTTTTTTCTTCTGAAACTTATTTTCTTTAAAAATTGCTTTTAGGGGCTGGAGAGATGGCCTAGCGGTTAAGAGCGCCGACCGCTCTTACAGAGGACCCGGGTTCGATCCCCAGCACCCACATGGCAGCCGAGAACCATCTGAAACTCCAATTCCAGGAGAATCTGAGACCCTCTTCTGACCTCCGCGGCATTGCACGACACGGGTGCACAGACTTGCATGCAGACAGTACATTCATACACATACAGAAATAAATAAAAATAAAAAAAATAGCTTTTAAATGTGGTGTGTGTATATGTTTCTGTGTGTGTTTTTCTGTGTGTCTGTGTGTCTGTGTGTCTGTGTGTGCAGTAGGGAGGGTAAATGTAAAAGTTAAACAGAAAGCCTGATCACTACTGGAATCCAGAAGAAAGGAAACATTACTCAGATCACATTGGTGTTTGTTGGGGAAGTTTTCTGGGTATCTGTGTTTGCATTTTATTTATTTTACAAATCCATAGCCTCGAACATGCTAGGCAAGCATTTTACCATGCCTCAGCTCAGCATGATTTCTTGATGGGTTCAATATGTTGTGGGAGAGGAAAGGTAAGCATAGCTCTCACGGTGAGGGCCTGAGCACCTGAAAGGATGGGGAGGACCATCAGTGAGGGGAAGAGGGCCAGACTGTGGGCACAGCTGCCTGGTGTCCAAGGAAGACCAGGCATTCTGTTTTGAATGCATTAACTAAATGCTCTTCAATATCTCAGTGCAGATGTTGACTCATCAGTGGGGTGTGAGAGGTTGGAGTTCAAGAGAGAAGCTGAGGGGAGTTATCAGTGTTGCAGGCAAGCAACTGAACATCATTGAGTCACTGTGCCTGAACAACCCAGTGTTAGTAACTAGGACAACCTGAAGGGAAGAGCCAGGGAAGGATCAGAAAAGGAAGGTAAGTTCAGCTAATAGACAAGAGTCAAGGGTCCTGGGGTGGAGGGGGTGGAGAAAGGAACAAGAAGAGTCTCCAGCTATCTCCTGGGCTCCATCACTGAACGCCATAACCTTTATCCAGAAAAGTTACTGTGGCCTTGCAGTGTGGAAAGTTAGCTCAAAAAGAAAATACCTGCAACTATGCTGTTCCGTCTACTCCCAACACCAGTCTCCTCCAAGCCCTGCCGTGTGGTTCCTGGATGTTCTCAGTAGTTGAAACACTTACCTTTTGTACCTATGCCTGCTCTTCCCCATATGGTACCAGTCATTAAAAATCATATATCTGCAATTCCAGGCTAATCCTAGGCTGAAGTTAATGAGTGAAACTTTTTTCTTTATAACCAAAACAAAACAAAAGAAATGCAAATGTAATAACATATCTATCAGACACCGAAAAGGAGAATGAATTGATAGATAAAAACCTTTCCTATCAAGTAGCTTGGATGTCAATATTGTTACTTCATGCTAAAATAAAATCTGCAAAAGGATGTGTTTCCCTTGGTTTTAACAAAATTGTTTTTCATGTGACCACTAGTCTCAAACTGTGGAGTTGGGGTTTGAATATGTGTTCCTGTGATGGAAAAATTTATACCCTTAGGCAGGGAGGACTTTGTGTTACAGTGGAAGCCTGCATGCGCATCAGGAAGAAATCAGCCTCACTGCCCTGCCCTGGGGCTGTCATTACAGGTTTAGAGATGGACAGCTTTGGGGACACACCACAGAGAGAGGGGTGAAAGGCAGATTCTACCTTTGGGACAACTACAGCTGTTTGGGGGGATTGGAGTGCAGGAGTGGGTGATGGGTGGTTTCTAGAAAGATACGTTCTGGCTCAGCAGCAGAGGCATGGCTCTCTTTTCTTTCCCAGTTACCCTTTACATTTTATCTTAGAACACTGTGAGCATACATCAACCATCTGGGAATGCACCAGAGCAGTGGAGGTAACAGGTTTCCTTTTGCACACATTGTTCTGGGAGGGGTTGCCTAGTTACAGGGCTTTGACTATCGTCCGCTTGAGGTCAGCTAGGTCTTTTAGATCTTTCATCTCAAGTTCCAGAGAATTCTTCCCTCTTGGTGCACCCCCCCACCCCCCACCAGCCAACCACAACCCCAACTCCAAGCTGCCTCTCAAAGTTTCCGTTTGCATTTGCTATTGGGCTGGCTGTGGAATCAGGAGCATCATTTAAATGTAATTTAAATTTTACAATAAGACTATGGGGCATTGGGCTGTGCTGTCTGTGTGTTTCATTTTTATTATTAAGGAAGAAAAGGCTTATTGACAACATTTTTCCTGACAATAACTCATTAGCTGCTGTCAACAGCAAAAATTTTATTGGACTCTAGTGATGTGAGCCAGATGTGCTATCCTTTTTTTTTTTTTCTTACCCCTAGGGCCATTTAGAATAAAAGATTCTTTGGAAATGGACAACATATTGTCAAGTTTGAAAGCATATGGAGGTGAGCAGGAGTCTAGTGAAGGCTCATGGTTTTATAATCCAATATTTATAAGCAATTAAAGTTCACCAAAGTCTATAAAAACATGCCGCAGCTGTGAATCAAATTAGTGCCTTGACCTACCCAATTAGAGAAGAAAGCATTAATATCATAATTAGGCAGCCAGTTCTTTTCTTAGAATTAATGTAAATAGCTATTATCCTTAAAATCAAATGAACACTATTTTCAAACAAGAAAGAGCCCCATGCTAAAAGTTGTAACTTCCTGGTGAGGGAGATTAACTTTAATTTTGATTAGTGGATTGACCAGCCGAATTACTTTTTGGCATCTCAGCGATACTTTCCTTTTGATTCCAATCCATTTCACTGTCTTTTAGAAGAATCGACTGCCCATTGATTCAAAGCCCTTGCTTCGTCAGTTCATGTTGAAGAGCGAGCTTCAAAACTTCAAGCAGACCATCGATAATTATTTATAAATCGTACCCCCCTACCAAATGAAAGTTAGTTCTCTGCAGCTGAGGTCCCTTTTCCTTGTCAAGAGAAGACGTTTCAGACCTGAAGAGGGAGCATCTATTGTGACGGACAAATAAAATGATTCAAGTGCTTACTTTGTCTCTGAAAAGTCTCAAGTCTGCAGTCTCCTGTTCATTGCCCAGTTTCCAAGTATGGAAACCACTTAAGATGCGTGAACTTGCCAATACACTTCAGAAATCTAGCTGAAGCTGTGTGGAGTAGGGAAGATTTGTCCTACTTTGTCAGTCATTCATTGTAAGGAAATTCTGGAATCTTCTCTACATGAAGGGAGAGCACTCATCAAAATTCTTTTGTTCCTCTTAAGTAGCTTAAAGTCCCTTAAAAATTTTAAGGCCAGTTGCACTTGAAACATGTTTTGATATGAAAGAGGCACAAGCATGCAAGTATTGTGGTCAGTCTCCATGATTGCTACATAGTCAAGATATCCCACATGGCCCATGGAATGAGCTAGCCTGGCTAAACTCTTTTCAAGTGGATTCATAGGATACATTTTAACAGCCTGTGACATACTTTTTGCATCTTTATGCATTGTTATTATTTTTCCCAAGTGCACTTTGTGTTTTATAGACAACTTGAAAGATACATTTTTTTTAGATTTTGAATGGCAATTGTAAAATATGTTATCATTATTTTAGATAAATCTTTACCAGAGAGGGTCTCATAATACAGCTTAACAGTGTTAAGACTTCATAAATAGTACTTGAAGATGATTCTAGAGGTGAGCTTTTACATTGAAAATGCTGTTGTTATCCTTTTGGGTGTTATATTCCTTTTAAAAATATTGTACTTATTATTTTTATTTTATGTGCATGAGTGTATTGCTTGCATGTATGCAAGTGCACCCATGTTGAGGAGGTCAGAGGAGGACATTGTATTTTCTGGAACTGGAGTTACAGTTGTTAGCCTCCATGTGGGTGCTGGGGATCAAACCTGGGTCCTCTACAAGAGCAGCCAGTGCTCTTAACCACTGAGCCATCTCTCCATCCCCGACTTATTATATTTCTTTAAGCACTCAGGAAAGGGAAAGCATTTTTTTTTTTTTTTGGTCTTTTTGAGTTAGGGTCTCCCTGTAGCCCCACCTGGTCTGGAACTTGTTATGTAGATATCAGGCTAGCCTCAGTTTCATAGAGATCCTTACAGAGATCTGCCTGCTTCTGCCTCCTGAGTGCTGGGACTGAAGATGTGCACCACCATGCCTAGCTGTACTTTATTTTAGATTATGCGTGTAGGTGTATGTTTGTGTGAAGGAATGTGCACATGAGCACAGGTGCCTGCAGGAGGCCAAAGAGGGTGACAGATCTAAATTTAGGTCCTCTGCAAGAGCAGCACATGCTCTTAACTGATAATCCATGTCTCCAGGATCTTCCATTGTTACATCACTATCAAAACCATTGCATTTTGGCCAAAAATATTTTCTAGTAGTTTGAAGCTTTTATTTGAAATAGAACAATGAAAAGATCGAATGTTTTTGCTATTTGTTAGCTGAAGATTTAAGAACAGAATGAATTCATTCAATACATTGTGTTTATTCATTTTTAGCACACTCATGCTGTATTTATATTTTAATTTTCATTGTTTATGTTTTGATAAATGGTCTTACTATGTAGACCTGGTTGGCCCAAACTCTCAGTGTTGCCCAGGCTGCCCTCAAACTATGATCCCCCTGCCTCAGTCTCCTGAGTGCTGGGATTACAGGTATACACCATCACACCCAGGTCTTACTTTTATTTTAAAATAAATTTTGTGGAAATTAACTAGGCATCTCATTAAATATTAGGTAAATGTCAAATTACAGTGCATTAGTGGTCAAATAATATATTCCACTCCCTCAGCAGCTTGTTCTCTTTCCTTTCTTTTCTTCCATTGCTTCTTTGCTTCTGGGTATCTGCCTAGTATATAATGTCTTATTCAATTTGAATATACTGCTCTTTTTCCCTGAGAGGAACTCACAGTTGAGTGAGGAGTCGAAAATGTAATCTATTTTATGATTCACAAACTTTCCTCAGTAAAGACGTGTTGCTGCTTATTGTTCACTTGTACAGTTTTATTCCATTATTTTTATTATTTTTGCAGCTATTTTAATGATTTATTTGATGTCGATTGCCTCCATCACCTCTTTAAAAGAAGCAATTACTTGTGTTTTCTTTCATTCCCTGAATAACTTCTAAGTTTTTCCAGAGCTTATAAAGATAATTCAGGCTGTGGTGAATTCATTAACAAATTCCCTTCATAATTTAGGACTCTTGTCAGACCTGCCAATGTTTGCAGAGCACCCTCCAATTAAGCATTTTCCATAACTCACACAAACAACAATAACATTATTAACAACAACAACAACACCAAACAACAATGAGCCAGGCGTGATTGTGTGCCTCTATAATCCCAGCACTCAGGAGGCAGAGGCAGGAAGATCTCTGTGAGTTCAAGTCCAGTCTGGTCTACATAACCAGTTCCAGTCCAGCTAGGGCTACAGGGAGACTCTGTCTCAAAAGAGACCCCCCAAAGGATAAAAAATCCAAAATCAACAAAAAACAAAAAATGAAAAACAAGCAAGGACCTCCAGTTTTTTATACTATTCTTCGTTTAATTGAAATTGTTTTTATCTTTTTTCAAATGAGATGGTTTTCTTTAAAAAAAATTCCCTCAGTCATTTTATCCTATGACTTCCAAAACTATGGTATAGAGTAACTCAGTTTGTGTGTGGTATCAAAAATTTTGGCAATAATTCAGAGTTCTTAATCAATGTTCCAGTTTTAGTTTTGTTGCTGTGACAAAAGATCCTGGCAAAAGCATTTTGAGAGAAAGGTCTTACTTGGCTTATAATTCCAGATTACTGTCCATCAGTGAGCGGAAGCAAGGCCAGAACTCAAGGAGCCAAATTCATCTACAGGCAAGAGCAGCCAGCAATAAAGGCAGACAGAGGGCCTGGCTTCTTTCAGCTAGCTCCCTCCCATCTTAGACTGCTGGGTTGGGTGTTCTTATATCAATTAACAATCAAAACAATTCTCACAGGCATGCTCACAGGCTAATCTGATCAAATTAATTCCTTATTAAAATTCTATCTTCCCAAGTGAGTCTAGGTCGTGGTTAAACTAACCAGCACAATTACGTTCTTTATTAGATTAAGTCATTTATGTGTGTGTGTGTGTGTGTGTGTGTGTGTGTGTGTGTGCACGCGCGCACATGCCACAGTGTGTGCATGGAGGTCAGAGGTCAACTCTAGGGAGTCCTGGGGATCCAACTCTGGTTGTCAGGTGTAGTGCCAGGGACTTTTACCTCCTGACCCATTTCACCAGTCTCAGTGAAAGATTTTGGTACATGGAACAAAGATTAATTCAAAATCAAATAAATGAATCCAGAGTTTTCCAGCCACACTTGCCTGCCCTGCATCATGTGAATTCACTGCAGGCAGGCATCTGGACACACAGCATGTGCCCTTTGCCCTGTACCTGCTGTTGAACTGTACACTACTAAGGGGAGCTGCTGCAGAGACTTAGGCTCAGATTCAGACTATGTTATGTTAGGAATTACAGAACTTTATTGTATATGAAATATTCTCTACTCTTACAGAAACACAAGGGTTTAATTATGGAAAAGGAAGAGTTTTCATAGTTTCCTACCATCACTTCTCAACCTCCTAAGTCCCACACTACTATATATTTTTTTGGACTTTATTGTTGCCTGTATGTTTGAGTTTTAAAATTGATATTTGAGTTGCTGATGTGAGTTTCATAAAAATCAGTAAATTAATTTTGGCTTGGGATTAGGACAGAATTTATAATTTATAAAATAGTCCTAGACTTAGCAGAGGTGTTCTTAGCATTGATGATTATAAAGTCAAAACCTCAATCAACTCTGAAAAATGTTGAAGATGCTATATGTCTTATAGTAACAAATATTCAGCCAAGATTTAATTCTTTATATATATATGTATATATAAAATCTATCTCATTTCTATGCAAATTTCATTCATTTTTAATAAATGGTAAAATTATATGTATACCAAGTAATTATTTTTAAATAAATTTCTTTATAATTGACTATCAGTAAATGTTTGGTTTGTCCACCTAGTCTATATACTCTATGGACTCAAAGTCACATAAAACTTTCTCTGGTGAAAAGAGGTCACAAGTGGGAAAATTCCAAGAAGCCTTTTCCTGAGCTATAATTGCTTGAGAAATTTCACATTCCAGGATTCATGTAGCATTTTAAAGGACATGTAATCTGGAAATTCACTTATTTTCTTAAAGATTGTCGAGTTGACATTAGTTTCCAATGGTTAATAATATTTCTTGTTCTATGAAAATAATGGATACTCAAAACTCACATTGTTCATCATCTTTGCTTTTTACATTTCCTGAAATTAGATTTCTTTCATAAGTTTGCTTGTCCACCACCACATGCTTGTATTTTTGGTATTCCACAGAAGCATTACTCAAATAGCCATTTGAATATTTAAAACTTTTAAAAATCCTATGCATGCCAGGCGTGGTGGCGCACGCCTTTAATCCTAGCACTTGGGAGGCAGAGGCAGGTGGATCTTTGTGAGTTCAAGGCCAGCCTGGTCTACAGAGTGAGTTCCAGGCCAGCTGGGGCTACAGGGAGACCCTGTCTCGAAAAGACCCCCAAAAAAATCCTATGCATGTAAATGTTCAATATTATAGATTTTTAAAATTACTTCTTTCTCATACACATTATGGAAAATAATTATTTACTTTCTATATTTTTAGCTGTTGTCACATATGATGTCTAACTGATTTTTATATTTTTAATGAATTCAAACGCTTTTGTTCTTATTAAAATGTTGTAAGAATAGTGTAGCAAACTCTCTATGCTTCCTACTTGGATCCACCACTTGTTAACCATTGAAAGATTTACTTTGTTGTCTCTTAGTCTCTCTTTTCTCTCTGAGTGTTCACATATTCACATCTATTATATGCCTGACTGTATATATGACTATCTATATCATCTACTTAGCGGGCTAAATGGAATATTCATCAGGAAAGGGATCCTTAGCATAGCTTAGTAAGCACCATTGACCCCTCTGGATAATGCTGGTACTTGCGTTTCCTCTCTTAGGTGAAACGTTGCCCATAATTTCAACAGCACAAGATCTTCCCTCTGAAACTGCATGAAAACTGTATTAGCTATTTAGTAATAGATGTTTGGTGCCTAGAAACAAACCCAGCATTCTACTTACAGCTTTTCACCAAAAGTGAGCACAGTGGGAGAGCTGTGCTTCCCTTGCCTGGCAGGACATGCGTAAGCATCTGTGTCCCTGCCCTTGTGGTCCTGACCGTTCACACAGAGGACATCTGTGGTCAGCTGCAACCTTTGAGCACTGTTTACCTCAGTAGATCAGTCCTGCCCTCTTTACTCACCCTCCCTCCCTAAATAAAAAAATATATTGAAAAAATTGAGACAGAATCTCTCTATGCAGCCCTGGAAGGCATGGAATTCACTATGTAGACCAAGCTGGTCTTGAACTCACAGAGTTCCACTTGCCTCTGCCTCTGAGGTACTGCGGTTAAAGGCCTGTGCCACTATGCCTAGCTTCCTAGAGATTTTAAAAACCTTCTGTCTGTTCTACATGGATCCATCTTACATTTCAAGGCCAGACAGTATTCTTCACTTCCAAATTTTGGATAATTGTTCTTATTGAGTCAAAGTTATATTTCCCTTACAATGCCATTAAATCTTTTGGATTCTATTCTTCAATCTTTATAGAATACCTAGCACTTGAGTGGTATCTTTTGTAGTTCTTCCTAAATCTCTCTTGTTTCAGTGTAAACTCATCTCACTTTGTGAAATTAGAATTCATGGGTTGTAATAATCCTCCTGAATAGAAAGCTTATCACTCAAAGATTCTTGGCCTCCTTCTTGGAAGTAATTAATTCTTTACATGCTTTCTGTTATCTTTGGTTTTCTTACCTTTCACTGTTATTTCTTTTTGTTCACATTTGTTAAAACTGTCAAATATGAATCCTAAGTGTTCTGCATCTTTGCAATCAGAGTAGATCCGTCTCAGCAAATGTTTTCTAGAACAGCACTCTGGGTTTTTAAACTAACAAATCAAAGCCTGATGCATCATAAATTGCCAAATGTTCTATTTTCCTTGTGTGGATAACTCAGTAATTAATTTATTTAGCCCTGTATTCATTAAAATTTTCATTCATTAAAAAATTTACCATGCTGAAGAATGTATAGCATGGAATTTATTCTTTTACTTGTTCCTGAGTACACAGATCAGTAACATTAATTATTTATGTTGTTATATAATCAACCTCCAGAAATTATTCATTTTTCAAAATTTAAACTCTATACACATAAAACAACTCCTCCTTTTCTCTTTCACCAGCCTGTGGAAACCATTATTCTACATCTGTTTCTATGAACTGATTATTTTGTTCTTTAGATGAGCGGGACCTTATAGTATTTGCCTTTTTTTAAGTGACCTATTTCATTTAGTATAATGTCAACCATGCAGTAACATGTCAAATCTCTTTTCTTTTTAGACTGAGTACTGTTGTAGTGCATGTGTAGGTGACATTTTGTTGATCCATTCAGTTACCAATGAACACTTAGCTAGCTGGCTTTCACCCTTCAGCTATTGTAGATAGTTAACAGTGATTGTGTGTGTGTGTGTGTGTGTGTGTGTGTGTGTGTCACTATGGAGGATGGAACCTAGGGCTTCATGCATGCTAGGTAAGTACTCTTCCACTGAATTATGTCTATAGCCTGGTGGTATTATAACAAACATAAATTTGTAAATGCTTTTTCAAGATCTTGCTTTCAATTTTTGTTCTTTTGGGGGACACAGTATTATGTGTCCCAGGATGGCCTCAAACTCACTATGTAGATGAGGATGAATGAGAACTTGATTCTCTCGACTTCATTCCAAGTGCCTGGATTACAGGTGTGTTCCATCATACCCATTCTGTTTTCACTTCTTTTTGGATACATACCTAGAAGTAGAATTGCTCAATCTTATCATAATTAATGTCTTTGAGGGCACACCATATTGTAGAATATATGTATGCTGCCAAGGTAGCTGTACATTTCACAGTTCCACCAACAGTACCATAGCATTCCAGTATCTCCACATCTCCACTTATGCCTGCTCTTCTTTGTAAAATTTCTGCTTCTTGTTATTTTCCGTGTGTGTGTGTGTGTGTGTGTGTGTGTGTGTGTGTGTTTTCCCCTTCACCTGACTTTTTGAAGCAGGATCTGTCACTGAACCTGGAGCTGAGCAATTGGCTAGACAGGCTGGCCAGTGATTCCCAGGGACCTATCTGTCTCTACCTTCTAATGCTAGGGTTACAGAGAGGCACAGTGGTACCTGGCTTTTTAATGGGTGTTGGGGATTCAAACTCATGTCTTCATTGCTTGTGTGGCAGGCATTTTACCAAATGACCATCTCCCCTGCCCTGCTTGTTTTTAAAAACTGCCATCATAATGAGATGGTGTTGCATTGTGGTTTTGATTTGCATTTGTCTAATGACTAGTTGTGTTAAGCATATTTTTATGTTTGTTGGCCAGTTCTGTATCATTTTTGTTCATTTCCTTTAAACCATTCATTGAAAGCCTCAGACCTTAAGTGAATTACTAGAGAGGTGAAGATGAATACAATGTTTCTTGAACTTAAGAAGTTCATAGTCACCTTAGGAAACTCATTCCTAAACAAGTGGCTCTAAACCAAATGAGTGTCCTCAGAAAAATATAAACAAAAAGTTCTCTGGTAATTCATCTTGTATCATTTGGATTCTTCTTTTCAGTATTTGTTTCTAAATATTCTATTGGCCATTTACATCTTATCCATTCAGAGACAATTTAAACTTTCCCCCCTTATCTACTTATAACTAACTCATAGTTGTGTGTGTGTGTGTGTGTGTGTGTGTGTGTGCTTGAACATGTCCATATATGTATGTGTGTTTGCATGTGTGCCTGTGTGTGTAAGCCAGAAGACAACCTTCAGTGTTATTCTTCTGAAGAATTGTCTGCTTTTCTTTTGAGACAGGGCCTCTCATTGATATGGAATTTGTCATAGAACTGAGGCTGGCTGATCAGTGAGTCCCAAGGACTCATTGGTCTCAGCTCCCTCGATGTTAGAATTATAAATGTGTGCCACCATGCCTAGCTTTAAAAAATATGGATTCTAAAAAAATAAAAAATATGGATTCTGGGGTGGAACACAGATATTTCTTGGTAATTACAAGGCAAGTAGTTTAGCGACTGAGCTATTTATTGTTCATTGGTAGTCACAGTTAAATCGCTATTTTCATTTAACCAGAATAAAGTGAAATAACTCTCTGAAGCTTATGTCAGTCACTACACAACTACTTACCTCCTATCACTATGTCAAGACCTACCTGATATATCACCACACTGCCAGCTCCTGTTTCCCCTATCTTACCTTGTGCTTAATTTAGAAGATCCACATTCTGTCCTTCAGCAATTGCTCTGTACTTCTTCCAATGTAAACATGGTGCAAAATAGTTTCCCTCCAACTTCTAGCTTGTTTTTGACATAAAACTGGGATACATCAAGAAAAATAAAGAGGAATATGAACGAAAATCTGTTACTAACATGGGAAAAATTAACTCTGGGCCCTACCTACATTTGTTTGTATTTCTGCAGTACTAGAGATCAAACCTAGGGGTTTTTGCTTAACACTGGACTGGACCCCACACCTCTTTACAAAAAAATTTTTTTGAGATAAGATCTCACTAAAGCACACAGCACACAGCACACAGCACAACACCACTGTGCGCCCAGTGCGTGGCATGAACAGACTTCACCTGCATCCTGCACAACAACGGCATGCAAAAGACCAGGTGATCACTGCCTGGCTTGGTGCTTTGGACACCCCTGTTCCCCGTGGAGGCTTGGTATTACCTGGGACCTTCCAATCTTTGGGTTCCAGTGTGTAATGTGGGCAGAGTTAGACATGCACATAGCTCACAGCAGAATACCAGTGTGTGCCCAGCACATAGCTTGAGTTGGCCAACAGGGTACTGGCATGCTGGTCAAGGTAGCAACCCCAGCCCTCCCCAGCCTGGGGGAGCAGTGGTGCATAGTATCTAGTAGGGGCAGTATTAGTGATTAGAGTCTGTGCAGCCAATGTTGAGGGACCAGAATCCAAAGAAACAAATAAACAACCAAATCCACATGCCAAAGACACAAAGAAAAAAAAAACAACAACGTGGGAAAAGCTCATAATAAATCCACACCAAACTCTACCAACCCTACAGAAGATTCCTACAATGAGATCTCCCTGGAAGGAAACCAAGACACAGACCTTAGAAAAACAATTGTGGACATATTCAAAGAAATTAGAGAACTAAGGGAAGAGAATGAAAAACTCAAGAAGTACCAAGAGGGTAATAATGACAAACGTTGGAAAGAACTAAGGGGAGAAATTAAAAAAACTCAAGAAGGACCTAGAGGGAGATAATGAAAAACATTGGAAAGAACTAAAGGGAGAAAATGACAAACTCCAGAAGGAAGTGTAAATGCTGAAAAGATCCCAGGCCAAAATGAAAAAAGAAAATGGCCAATGAACCAAGGAGCTACAAGATGAGAATGACAGGCTCCAGAAGGAAGTATAAATACTAAAGAAATCACAGGATGAAATGAAAAAGGAAATTGAACATTCACCACCAATCAACAGGAAAGGATGGGAAAAGCATCAGAAGCAGAATGGAAGAAGCAGAAAAAAGAATATCAGACATGCAGCATAACACAGAACAACTAGAAAGCCTAAGTAACGATTATGAAAAATTAAAAAAAAAACCACATGAGTGGAACAACAAGGAAGTGTGGGACACTATGAAAGGACCAAACCTCCACATCGTAGGAATAGAGGATGGAGAAGAATCCCAGGACAACACTGTTGACCAGATCTTCAACAGGGTAATAGAAGAAAACTTTCCCAAACTGGAAAAAGACAAACCCATACAAATACAAGAAGCACATATAACACCAAACAGACGGGACCAGAAAAGAAATTCTCCACACCATATAATTGTTAAAACACTAGATGTTCAAAACAAAGACAAAATACTGAAAGCCACAAGAGAAAAGCAACAGGTTACATACAAGGAGAAACCTGTCAGAATCACAGCTGACTTCTCAGTGCAAACTATGAAAGCTAGAGGAATGTGGACCAAAGTATTCCCAGTGCTAAACGACTTTAGATGCCAACCCAGACTACTAAACCCAGCAAAAAAGTCAATTATAGTTGAAGGAGAAAGAAGAATCTTTCATGACATGAACAGATGAAAGAATACATGTCTAAGAAACCAACACTTCAGAAAATCCTCAAAGCAATCCAAAGAACAGAGGAAAGGAGCAACTATCCCTAAGCAATTAAAGAGAGAAAGCAACGAAAGCATAACAGAGTAAATACAAACCTAGACTAAGAATGCAAACAAAAAATAAGGTAAAAGGAAGCAACACACATTTCTCATCAATAATCTTAACTACAAGTGGTCTAAACTCCCCAATCAAAAGGCATAGACTGGGAGAATGGATTAGGAAACTGAATCCTTCTATATGTTGTCTACAAGAAACCCATCTCACCATCAAGGACAGACACCACCTTAGAGTGAAAGGATGGAAAAAATATTCCAAGTGGATGCTACCAAGGAACAAGCTTGAGTGGCTATTCTAATATCAGACAAAACAGATCTCAAAGTAAAATTAATTAGAAGAGACAAAGAGGGCCATTACATCTTTGTCAAAGGAACAATGAACCAATCTTAAATGTCTAATGCACCAAACTCTGGTGTACCTAACTTTATAAACACTACTCTGCAGGACCTCAAGACACAGATTAATCCTAGAACACTAATAGTGGGGGACTTCAACACCTCACTGAGCCCTTTGGATAGAATCCACAGGACAAAAAATAAATAGAGAGACATCAGAACTGAACAATACAATGCACCAAACGGACCTTGTGGTGGTTTGAATGAGAGTCCCCCATAGGCTTTAAGTATTCAGACATTTTGTCTCCAGTTGGTGGCACTGTTCTTGGAGGTCTTAGAAGGTGTGGCCATACTGGAGGAAGTACATCATTGGGGGCAGGCTTAGTGAGCTTAACAAGCCTTGCGGTCTCCAGTCTCTCTCTCTCTCTCTGCTTCCAGTGCTCATTGCAAGATGTGACCCTTGGCTTGCTGCTCCAGCCCCAGCCACCATGCCTCCTGCCACAATGGACTCTAATTCCCTGGAACCGTCAATCGTAAGCTCAAATAAACTCTTCCTTTTATAAGTTCCCTTGGTCATGGTGGTTTATCACAGCAACAGGAAAGTGACTAATACAGACCTCTACAGAATATTCCACCCAAATACCAGAGAAAATACTTTCCACTCAGCACCTCACAGAGCATTCTATAATATCAATCACATACTGGGGCACAAAAGAAACCTCAACAAATACAAAAGGATATAAATTATTCCATGCGTTCTATCAGACCACAGTGCAATAAAGCTCAATATGACACCAGAATAAGCCCAACTAGCTACAAGAGCACATGGAGACTAAAAACAATCCTGAATAATGAATGGGTCAGGGAAGAAATAAAGAGTGAAATAAAAGTATTCATGGAACTGAAGACAATACAACACAACAAAACCTGTGGGATACTTTAAAAGCAGTCTTAAGATGGAAATTTATAGCCCTAAGTGCCCACATCAAAAAAACAAAAAGGGAACAAATAAACAATCTAACACTGCAGCTAAAAACACTTGAGAGACAACAACAAATGAACCCTAAACCCAACAGACAGGAAGAAATAACAAAAATCAGAGCAGAAATCAATGAAATAGAAACAAAGAAAACAATATATAAAATCAATGAATCCAAAACCTGGTTCTTTGAAAAGATAAAATAGACTTCTATCCCAGTTAACAAAAAAAAAGGAGAGAGCAACTCCAAATCAATAGCATTCATGATGAAAGGGGAAACATTATAACAAACAAAGAAAAGATCCAGACAATCATATGGGAATACTTCAAAAACCTATACTCCACTAAATTTGAAAACGTAAGAGAAATGGATGAATATCTGAAATCCTGAGATTCACCAAAGCTTAACCAAGGTGAGATTGACAGTTTAAACAGACCCATAATATTTGAGGAAATTGAAGATGTAATTAAAAACCTCTCAACTAAAAAAAGCCCCAGTCCAGATGGTTTCACGGCAGAATTCTATAAAACATTTAAAGAGGTCCTACAACCATTGCTACTCAAACTGTTCAGAAGGATACAAGCAGAGGGAATTCTCCCAAACTCCTTCTTTGAAGTCAGCATCACTCTAATACCAAAACCAAGCAAAAATACAAACAAAATAGAAAGCTATAGACCCATCTCACTAATGAACATAGATGCCAAAATTCTCATCAAAATACTTGCAAATCACATATAGACTCACATCAAAAAGATCATCCATCACTATAAAAGTTTAAACTGAAAAAAAAGATCATCCATCGTGATCAAGTTGGATTCATATCAGAGATGCAGGGATGTTTCAACATGCAAATCAATAAATATCATAAAACACATAAATGGGCTGAAAGACAAAAACCACATGATCATATCAACTGATGCAGAAAAAGCCTTTGATAAGATTCAACATCCTTTCATGTTTAAAGTACTAGAGGGAATAGAATTGAAAGGAATATTCTTCAACATGATCAAAGCCATATATAGCAAACCCATTGCCAACATCATCCTAAATAGAGAAAAATTGAAACCATTTCCCTTAAAGGGAAGAACCTGGCAAGGCTGCCCCTTATCGCCACTCCTCTTCAACATAGTGCTTGAAACACTTGCTAGGGCAATAATACGAGAGAAGGAAATTAAAGGAGTACTAATCAGAAAAGAAGAAATTAATCTATCCCTTTTTGCAGATGATTTGATAGTTTACCTAAGGGATGCTAAAAACTCCACTAGAAAACTTCTAGAAACAATTAAGAGTTTTAGTGGTGGGCTACAAAATTAACCTAAAAAAATCAGTAGCCTTTCTTTACACCAACAATAAACAAGTGGAGAAGGAATATAAGAAGACCTTCTCACTCACAACAGCCTCAAAAATAATAAGATATCTGGGAACAAACCTAACCAAAGATACCAAAAACCTCTACAACAAAAATTTTAAACCCCTGAAGAAGGTGATTGAAAATGACAACAAAAGATGGAAAGACCTCCCATGCTCATGGATTGTGAAAATTAATATAGTAAAAATGTCCATTTTACCCAAATTGCTATACAGATTCAATGCAATCCCAATTAAAATTCCCATGAGCTTCTTCACAGACTTGGAAAAACAATCCTTAAATTCATATGGAAAAACAATCCTTAAATTCATATGGAAAAACAAAAGATTGTGAATAGCTAAAGCAACCCTGAGTGAAAAATGCATTTGGGGGGGGGGTTGCTCTACCAGACTTCAAGCTATAATCCAGGGCCATAGTCATAAAGACATTCTGGTACTGGCACAAAAACAGACCCGTTGACCAATGGAACAAAACTGAAGATCCAAACTTGAGCTCATACAATTCCAGCCACCTCATTTTTGACAAAGGGGCAAAAAACTCAATGGAGGAAGGATAGCATCTTCAGCAAATGGTGCTGGCCAAATTGTATCACCATTTGTAGAAGAACAAAATGAAATTCCTACCTCTTGCCCTGTAGAAAAATAAAATCCAAGTGGATCAACGATCTCAACATGAAGCCTTAAACCCTGAAGGTGACAGAAGAAAAAGTTGGCAACAAACTACAAGACATATCTAAACCAGACAGCAGCCCCCCGGGAAGTAAGGTCAACAGTCGACAAATGGGACCTCATCAAACTCAAAAGCTTCTGTACAGTGAAAGAAACAATCAAGGAAGTGAAGAGAAAACCCACAGAGTGGGAGGAAACCTTCACTGCTGATAACATCTGACAGAGCATTAATGTCAAGAATATATAAGCTACTCAAAAACAAAGAAGAAAACAAATGACTTGCTCAAATGATGGAGTAAAGAGCTGAACAGAGACTTCACCAGTGAGGAATTAAAGATGGCTTAGAAACATCTTAAAAAGTGTTCAACATCGTTAATAATTAATGAAATGCAAATTAAAACCACTCTCAGATAGCATGTCACTCTGATACAACTAGCTAAGATCAAGAAAACAAAAGACATTGGGCTGGAGAGATGGCCTAGAGGTTAAGAGCGCTGACCGCTCTTACAGAGGACCCGGGTTTGATCCCCAGCGCCCACATGGCGGCTGAGAGCCGTCTGAGACTCCAATTCCAGGAGAACTCCAGTTCCAGGGGAATCCGAGACCCTCTTCTAACCTCCGCGGCATTGCACGACACAGGTGCACAGACCTGCATGCAGACAGTACATTGATACACATACCGAAATAAAAAAAAAAGAAAAAAAAAAAAAGAAAACAAAAGACACAAAATGCTGGAGAGGTTGTAGGGAAAGGGAAACACTCATCCACTGCTGGTGGGAATGTAGACTTTTACAACCACTATGGAAAGCAGTGTGGAGAACCCTTAAAAGACTCAAAATGAGCCTACCACCTGACCCAGTTATACCACTCCTGGGTATATTCCCCAAAGACTCATCCTGTTGCAATGATACATGCACATCCATGTTTATTGCAGCTCTCTTCACAATAGCGAAGAGCTGGAACCAACCCAAATGCTCCTCAACAGACGAGTGAATGACAAAAATGTGGTACATCTACACAATGGAGTTCTATGCAGTGGTAAAGATATCATGAACTTTGCAGGTAAATGGATGGAGCTCAGAACCATTATGCTACATGAAGTAACACAGTCCCAGAAAAAACCAGCAGTGAATGTTTTCCCTCATTTGTGGATGCTAACACCAAATTCCCCAGATGAAAGGCAAGCTGAACAACATTATTGTTACATTTCTGTTTATCTGAAAGCAACTGTGTTGTTATAATGTACATCTCTCAACAGGCTCTAGAATCTACCCAACACTTATTTTCAGACTCTATAATTACTGTATATGGGTGGAGAGTATGTATCCACATTTTAAAGTAATATAAAATTAATGGAGGAAAATGTGAATTCCTAAACAAAAAAAGGACTGAGAAAAAGATGCAGGACAGTTATGGCAGAATGCATGATCTGGGGTGGGATGGAGGGAAGGGAAAAGGGAATATGCCTAAACTGAATCGAAAAAATGATGTCCAAAATACACAAAACATCAATAAAAGCATACAAAAACAAATCAAACAAACAAAAAAAGATCTCACTAAATGGCTGTCATGCTGGCTTCCATGGTCAATTTGAGAACCTGGGAAGAGGGAACCTCAACTGCAGAATTTTCTTTACAGGGCTGTCCTGAGGGCTTGTCTGTGAGGCATTTTCTTGATTGCTGAGTGGGAAGGCCCACTCACTGTAGGTGATGCCACACTTGGGCGGGAGGTCCTGGCTTGTATGAGAAAGCAGGCTGAGTACAGACAAGAGGAGGAAGCCAGTGAGCAGCATTCTTCTGTGGTCTGTGCTTCAGTTTCTGCTTCCATGTTCCTGCTTGAGATACTGGTCTCCCTTGATGAAGGACTGAACTGTAAGATGAAATAAACCCTTTCCTCCCCCACTTAGTTTTGGACAGTTTTATCACAGCAACAGAAGGATAACTAGAACTACTACACAAGCTAGCCTGAACCCACTCTGTTGTCCTTGAACTTGAGATCTTATCTCAGTCTGTGGAATAGTTGGGTCACTAGCTCAGCTCTGTCTATAGTTGTTGATGGCCATTTATTTAAGAAAATGTACCTTGGGCTGGAGAGATGGCCTAGCGGTTAAGAGCGCCAACTGCTCTTGCAGAGGATCTGGGTTCGATCCCCAGCACCCACCTGGCAGCTGAGAACCATCTTTAACTCCAGTTCCAGGGAAATCTGACACCCTCTTCTGACCTCCGTGGCATTGCACGACACGGGTGCACAGACCTACATCCAGACAGTACATTCATACACATAAATAAATGAATAAATAAAAAAAGAAAATGTACCTTTAAAATTTCAATTTTATATTGAGCCAGTCATGGTTTTTTAAGGTGTTGAAGATCAACTTCTTGGTCCAAACCACCAACCTAATTACTTTATGTTATTTTAATCGAAATCCACTATTTCTTGTTCCCCAGGAAAGAATTAATATTATAGAATAAGGTTTGTGTAAAAATGTAAACTAACAAGGACACAGGCAGAAGTCTTTCTGAAAAAGATCGATGACTTCTTCTAGGCTCAGCCTTATTCGTTAATCACTCGTTAGCCTTTGACTTAATTCCTTGTGTTTCTTAGTTGTTTGAACATCAGCCTGTGGTGATTCAGCCTTTCTTAAAATCATACTACTGAAGTCTTCTGGAATAGGTTACAGCAGGCAACATTGATTCAAATAAATAAACAGTTCCCGTTATAACCTGTCACTCGATTTCTATCCCAAGAGTTCACATTTTGAGTAGAAGCATATAATTCTATTTAACTGTTTTTTTTTTTTATTTTTTTTTTTTTATTTCTGTATGTGTATGAATGTACTGTCTGCAAGCAAGTCTGCGCACCCGTGTCGTGCAACGCCGCGGAGGTCAGAAGAGGGTCTCGGATTCCCCTGGAACTGGAGTTCTCCTGGAATTGGAGTTTCAGACGGTTCTCAGCCGCCATGTGGGTGCTGGGGATCGAACCCGGGTCCTCTGTAAGAGCGGTCAGTGCTCTTAACCGCTAGGCCATCTCTCCAGCCCCATAATGTGAATCTCTTAATGGGCTCTAGAACTGACCTACCACTTGCATTCACACATTGTAATTACCATATATGAGTGGAAGATATGTATTCATATTCTAAAAAAAAAAAT
>VZQC01008945.1:3873810-3917619 GCA_009823505.1 Rhizomys pruinosus
CTCAATAGATGGAGCAAAGAACTGAACAGAGACTTCACAAGTGAGGAATTAGAGATGTCTGAGAAACACCTCAAGAACTGTTCAACATCACTAATCATTAAGGAAATGCAAATGAAAACCACTTTAAGATATCATCTTACTCCAATAAGACTGGCTAGGATCAAGAAAACAAATGATACCAAGTGCTGGAGAGGTTGTGGGGAAAGGGGAACACTCATCCACTGCTGGTGGGAATGTAAACTCGTACAGCCACTATGGAAAGCAGTGTGGAGAACCCTTGGAAGACTTGGAATGAACTTGCCACCCGACCCAGCCATACCACTCCTGGGCATGTACCCTCAAGACTTACGCCACCACAGAGATACATGCACGGCCATGTTTATTTCAGCTCTCTTCACAATAGCAAGGAGCTGGAACCAACCTAAATGCCCCTCAACTGACGAGTGGATAGAGAAAATGTGGTACATCTACACAATGGAGTTCTATGCAGCAGTAAAGAAAGACGACATCACGAGCTTTGCAGGAAAATGGCTGGAGCTAGAGGACATCATGCTGAGTGAAGTAACACAGTCCCAGAAAAACAAACGACGAATGGTATCCCTCATCTGTGGATGCTAGTGCCAATTACCCAGTTGTAAGTATTTCTTGTGTAGGGCCCCCTGAGCTTCTGTACAAAGCAGTTGGACATAATGCATTTTGGAAACAACAACAACAACAGAAAATACTGCATCAAAGAACTGACTGAAACAGTGAACTTCTGCTCAAAACAGTCAACGTCCCCATGGAAAATATTGAGAAAGACTAAGAGATGGAAAGCATGTTTGGCAGAATGCACGAGCTCTGACGGGGTGGGGGAATGAGCGGGAACACGGGTCTAGATTTGTTAAAAATAAATAAATAAATACAATAAAAAAAATAGGTCATTGAACTGAACAGACAATTTTAAAAAAGAAGTACAAATGACAAATAAATATTTTAAACTCAAACACCAGTGAGCATACAGGCAGGACTGATAGGACTCAGTGAGTCACTAAGAGAACAAAGGATGTGAAGTTGGGATGGGGACACAGTGGGAGGGTCTGGGAGGAGATGGAAGGGGGGCAGGAGATGGGCATGCCCCAAATACATTGGATACATGTATGAATTTCTCAAAGAATAAACAAAATATATTTACAATTGTTTTTATTTACTAATAGTGCATATAAGGGGTGTACATTGCCACAGAGCCCATGTGACAGTCAGAGGACAATTCTGTATAGGTCCTTCCTTCTACCTTTATGTGTGTATGAGACTCAAGCCCAGGTTCTCAGGCTTGCTGGAAGTGCTTCATCTCCTCAGCCAACTTGCTGGCCCTGTAACTTAAAAAAAAATACCATATTGGCATGTCATGGCACACGAGTCAGAGGACAAGTTATGGAGTTGATTCACTCCTTCCACCTTTAGACAGGGGCTGGGTTTGAACTCCAGTTGCTAGGTTTGTGCGACAAGCACCTCTACCTTCTGAACCATCATGCTGGACCCCGCTGGTGCTCATTGGCTTGCTCCTCTGGCCTGTTCTCAGCCTGCTTTCTTATATAACCCAGTGCTACCAGCCCAGAGTTGGCACCACCCCCAGGAGAATGGGTCCCCTTCAAACACACACACACACACACACACACACACACACACACACACACACACACCAGTCAAGAAAAGGCTTCACAGTCATGCCCATAGACAATCGATAGAGGAAACTTCCCAGTTAAGGTTCCTGCTTCCCAGGTGTGTCAAGTTGACAACGGATGCTGAATCAGTGCAATAACAATCAAAATCCTGGCAAAATAGTTAAGAAACTGAGAAGTTTATTTAAACAAATCTATATGGAAATTCAAGGAACTTGCAATAGCCAAAGCAATTTGGAAAAATAAGAAATTTGGAGAAGGTACCTGCTTTCAAGCCTTACTATGATGCTATAGTATTCAACAATAGAAAAGGTAGTAAGTCTAGAAATAAATCCATATGTACATTGTTCAACGGACATGAAATAACTCAACATTTTTAGTCCAAAGTGTATTTATGATTTGTAGAGGTACAAAGTAAGCAAGCGGGCAATTTTGGGCTGGAGAGATAGATGGCTCAGAGGTGAAGACCATGGCTGATCTTGCAGAGGACCCAGATTTGACTCCCAGCACCCAAATGGTGGTACACAACCACCTGTAACTCCAGTTCCAGGAGATCCAATGTCCTCTTCTGACCTCTATGGGCATTGCATGATGTGGGTACAGTTACATACATGCAGGAAAAATACCCATACACATAAAATAAAAGCAATACAGAAAATATTTAAGACAAATGAGGGATTTGCTACATGCAACTTGAGCTAAGAGAATGAATTTGGAACTACAGATATAAATTTTGTTCCATGGTGTTGATAAACAAACTCAGACCTTTGTACATGCTAGACAAGCTCCTTATCACTGAGTACATCCTCATGTACATATACGATTTGGTAGTTAACTATGTATAGTTGTTAATGGAAGCCATATTCATGAGTAAGTATGTAAAGATTACACAGTGATGGCTGGAGATGTAGCTTAGTATTAGAGTGCTTGCCAGTGTAGAGGACAGGCTGTGTCCTGCTCTAGGTTATATATCAGGGTGTGCCTTGCTATGGGTAATTCCATTTTACATAGCAGAGTTTGGCTCAATTTTGAGAGAAAATATAGTGTCAGAATGACTTTATATCTCATTTTGACATGTAGATACCACTAACTGTTCATCAGCAACCAGGAGCATGGAGCTAGAAGATGATGGCTCAGTGGATGAAGAGACTTGCTGCACAAGCCCATTGACCTGAGCTTGATCCTTGGAACCCACATAGAGGAAGGAGAGAACTGACTCCTACAAGTTGTCCTCTGACCTACACACGTGTGCCATGGCATGCGTGTCCCCCCTCCCCACAAAGAAATAAACAAATGTCAAAACCATGTCATAAAAAACAGTCTAAAACACTTACCAAACACATCGGACTGAGGAAGAGGACAACTGCCTCACCTGGAGCCATCAAGAGAAGGACATCTAACAATTAGATGCAGTGGCCCCTCTGACTTTTATTGACAGCCCAGTGTTTACATCAAGGGCCCAACAGCCAGAGGACTTCTAATTATCTTTGGGGATCTGGCTTAGTAGGGTCCCCACTGCTTGATGCAGCCCACTCACACGGCTATCCTGTTCATCTGTCTGTAGTCTTGAGCCTCCCTTCCTTTGTCCTGCACTTCTCAGGCTAGGCTTGATCCATGGCTCTTGATGCCTCCAGCAGTTCTCTAATTGGGCTCCTTAATGTCTAAGTACATGTAGGGACTCTCTTTACATTTGTACCAGCTCTGTGCTGGTACCTCCATTAAAGCCTCTTGAACCCTTTGGTATTCATTGTGATATATATATATATATATATATATATATATATAGAATAATATATAGAGAGAGAGAGAGAGAGAGAGAGAGAGAGAGATAGAGAGAGAGAGAAAGAGAGAGAGAGAAAGAGAGAGACAGAGAGACAGAGAGACAGAGAGACAGATACTATGTCAAGTACAATGTGTGATCTGAGAGTTAATATACTAATATTATTGCAATTTAGATGGGAATAAAATAAAATAATCTGTTGACAGCCATATCAGGGAAAATCAGGAGTACTTGATAAGCTGAGGAAACCAATACACCTTATGATTTTTTGTTTATTTAATAAATTCTGACATTTTACAAACACAGAAATCTGTCTGTTTCTGGCACAGCTTGCCTTAGATTTGATCCTTAATATAGCAAAACAGAATGCATGCATTTTCTGGGAATGTAGTTCAGTGGGAGAGCACCTTCTTAGCATGCAGTGGTTTCAGTCCCAATTACTGGAAAAAATAACAGTGTGGGAAGAGCATAGAAAGACTTAACCACCTGCATGTGGGGTTTCAACATTCAGTGATCAAGTAGAGCGAGCACAATCTAGAGAGAAGAGGTAGCAAGCAGCTGAAACAGGAGGAAGGAATGAATGAGTAAACAGTGTTGAAACTGTTCCAAACTAGTTAAAAAGAAAACAAAAACAAGAGCACCCCAAAATGAAGAGCAATAGACAATCACTACTGCTGGACAGCAGGGTTGTGTGTGTGTGTGTGTGTGTGTGTGTGTGTGCGCTCTGCTTTGTTTGTTATTATTATAGGGGTAGATAGATCTACATATTGAAGGTTTTACCAGAGTTGTTAGAGGCAGAACCTGGGCCCTATTAGTCCTAACATGGTAGGATGATCCATCTGTCCTCAATATTCCAATTAAAGAAACATGTAATAGTGAAAATCAGAGAAAGGAGATTTATTAAATGTGGTTACCTTGGGAAGAGGAACAAATAAAGATGTCCTGTGACCTCTTGAGTCCATAGTCATGATTCTGACATAAGGTTTATGCTTAAATAGAGGGCAAGAGGGTTGTCTATCCAAGCAGTTTTGGTTGATGTGTGGCTTTGTCCATCGTTGACACATTTTTATTTATTTATTTATTTTGGTCCAGGCTTCTAGTTCCCAGTCTGTCCTGCAAGTATCAGCACTGTGTAAAAATCTCTTTCAAGAAGTCAAACTCCCTCTCAGGCCCACAGCCTTTTCCTTCTCCCTGCATCAGCTACCCTGGGGAATTCTCATTCCTTGGGGTTCATTGTCTCACTCAGTGCTCTGATACACAAGGGAGGGACACAAGTGTGTCTCTTTAGAATATCTGTGCTCCTGTCAGAATAGTTACAATGGGAAAAGTATGTTCTGGAAAATAGCAGATTGGATTAAACAGGCTAAGCTCTCTGTAGGAGCTTCGGAGCCTTGCTCTCAAGCTCTTCTTACAAATCCCAAAATGTAAGTACCAGGGGCTGGCAGATAATTGTCTTAACCAAATGATCCAAGTTAGCATCGTTAGTAACAGGATAAACAGACACCCTGTGCCCCTAATGTGATTAGCTGAGGGGATCCAACGTAACTTATGGAGAATTTCTGCCAAGAGTAGATAATCTGGACTTAGTCATGAGTAAATAAACAGGCAAACCAAAATTGAATTGGACTATGGTTTAAAAAAAATCTGTTTTTTTTTTCTTGTGAAAGAAAAAGTAAGACTGAGGCTCCATTCAGACTGAACAAATGAAAAAAAAAATGTGATGTGTGGTACGGAATTAGATCTTGAATCCATAAGGGAAAGATATTGAGAAAGTTGATGCTATTTGGATGTGAAGTACATATTACATAAAGGTCTTACAGTGATGTTAAAGCCTCCTGAATTATTATGTAGATAAGATACTATTCTCAAGAGGGTGAAGTATTTAGGGACAAAGGGCTATAAAGCTGAAATTACTATCAAGTGATTCAGCAAAAGTAAAACACCAACATATATAATGTTTACGTATACAGATACACAGAGACAAAGTAAACCTGGCAAAAGATTAGCAATTGATTATTATTGCAACTTTAGTGTTGATTAAAATTTTTCATAGTTAAAAAGTTCATGAAGTATCAGAGCTGTGTATCAAGTACCATTTCTCATTACTAACGAAACATATCATATTCAGTTTAGGGATAAAGGCCCCAGAGATTATATTAGCAAAAGCACTAGTCTCTGGCTGTGCTGGATAGCTTCAGCTGTCACCTTGACACACCCGGGCGGAAGGAACCTCAGTTGAAGAATTCCTTTCATTGGACTGGCCTGTGGCCATGTGTATGGGGCATTTTTCTGATTGTTGAGTGATGTGGGTGTTGACTACTGTGGGCAGTACTATTCCTGGGCAGGTAGTCCTCTGTTGTATAAGGAAGCAGGCTGAGCATGGTCCAGGGGAGCAGGTCAATAAGCAGGAGACCCCTATGGTCTGTGCTTCAGCTCCTGCCTCTAGTTTCCTGCCCAGATTTCTGCCTTGGCTTCCCTCAGTGATGAACTGTGACCTGGGAAATGAAATATAAAATAAACCCTTTCTTTCTCAAGTTAGTTTTGGTCAGTATTTTTAACCTAGCAATAGAAAGTAACTACGACAGAAGTTGTTTCCTGCTTGCCTTCCTGCTCACTGGAGAGTTTGCCTATTGCTGTGGCATACTTTCTCTGATAGTCGAACCAGCTTCTTCAGATTCCAATGTAGACTGAAGATGAGCAGATCTTCAGAAATCCTTCAAGCCTTCAGTACCAGACTGGGACTGCTGAGACATCCAGACTTAAGGACTGAGCAACTACTAGATTCTCGGCCTCTCTAGTGTTGGTAGAGACATTGTTGGACTACTCAGACTCTGTTCTTGTAGGCCAATCTAGTAAATCCCCATGTATATATGAGTAAAATGATGTTCCTTTAGAGAACTCTGACTAATACAATGACCATCAAATGTAACTTGAAGCTTAATATTCAAGATTTAAAGAACCGGAAAAGGTAGCAGCCGTGAACTTTCACTCACAAGACAGCTTGCTACAATTGCTGAGATTACCTTTTCTGTCAAAAATCAAAAATCATCACAATGATTTTTATATACACATTCATACACATACAAAAATAAATAAAATAAAAAATACTATGAAAGACAATGCCAAGGTTCTTAAAGCTAGAGTTAACTTTGATTTATTGAGGGGGGAAAAGGACAGTAATAAAAGCGTAATGAACAGTGCAAACCAAAGAAGTAAAGGAGTTCTAAGGAAGTGATTTATTTATTTTTAATTATTTAATTAAAAATTAGTTGTGTGTGTGTGTTGTGCATGTGTATTCTGTTGAGTGTGTGGAGGTCAGAGAACAATTTTCAAGAGCTGGTTTTCTACTTCTATCGTATAGGAATCCAGGATCAATGCCTGGTCTTCAGGTTTGGAAGTAAGTACCTTAACCCACCAAGCCATCTTGCCATTTAGTTAATTAATTAATTTTCTTTTTGAGACAAGGCTCCCTGTAGCCCCAACTGGCTTGAAACTCATTATGTAGACCAAGATAGCCTCAAAAACATAGATCTGCCTGCCTCTGCCTCCCGAGCACTGGGACTAAAGTCATGTGGCAACATGCCTGGCCAATTTTTTTAAATATTGAGAATATTTAATATGGAGAGAGATCTTTTAACACTTGGTATTTATTTTTAGAAAAAAATGTAGTTACCTGAGTCCCTAAGAGATATTTGATTAGGTTATAGAAATAAGCTTTGGAGAATTCTCATGTGGAAATCTACATAAAAGAAAATGCATGTATTAGTGTTTAAGCATGCCGCTGGCTTTGAGTGGATGAGAAACACATGACTGAGAAGAATTTAGTTAATTGCTGAAGTCATTAAAAAGTATCCTGAAATCTTCAAAGTTTGAACTTAAGTTCAAAAGCATTTGGAAAATATAAGGAAAGTTACTTAAGAAAAAAATAAATGAGTATATATATATATATATATATATATATATATATATAGTTCCCAATTTTAACTGAAAAAGTAAATAAAACAAAACATGTGCTAAATAAGAGAAACAAAAGCTAAAACATCTATTTATCTATTTCCTGTGACTATTAAGACATTTTGAACTATTAATATTTTTGGCAGGTATACTTAAAGTCTTTTCAACTTAATGAAATAGATTTACACTGTTGCATAGTTCAAAGAAAAATTTATTTGATTAAAAAGGAAATAGTTGTCCAATAGTAGGGCAATTTCATTGACAAATAATTGCTTCTTAAGGGTTGGGAGAGGCTTAGTCAGTAAAGGGTTTATTGCATAAATATGAGGGCCTGTGTATGGATCCCCAGAACCTACAAGTAATGCAAGCAGTCTATCTAATCCCAGCACTGTGGGGTGGAGAGAGGTAGGGCTTGGGCTCATTGACCAGTGAGCTGAAATGGCAAGCTCCAGATTTAGTGAGGGATACACACACACACACACACACACACACACACACACACACACACACACATGAAATTAAAATAAAATGCTCTTATCACTTGGTATTTTTTAAAAAGAAAAAATGCTTCTCTGTGCTTTGTTTCCAATATTAACATGTTTGGAAGCAACTGTGTAAACATGGTTAAACTTCAGATGTTGAATGGGTATCCATTTTTTATTGTATTCTTCATCTAGCACACTCTAATGCAAGCAGTGTGTAAATTACACAACATTTCAAACTTTCTCAAAAAGTGAAGTTTAATATCAATGCCTCCTTCACTCAGGAACATCTTCCTGCTAAATCTTCCAGCAAGTTGCCTAATGATGAAAGTCATCTTCTGGCTTTCCTGCTGCTGTGTCTTGGAGAGCTTGAAAATGATGCATTGTAAGGAGTGAGGTGCATATTTAACAGCCAGGAGGAAACTCTGCACTAAGGGCAGCTGTCAATCAAACCAGCCCTCCTGCTCTTTTACTACCGGAAAAATGCAGATAAAAACTAATGCAACTTATGAAATGAAATAGGGAACACAAAACCGGATGGTTTTGAGGTCTTCCTAGATCATTGTCACAGGTCATTGGAATGCAGTTTACAATAATTACAGCATTAGAATCGAGGATACTTTACTATTAGATTTACAGACAAAGATTGATTAATTTTTTTTCAGACTATATTTAGTAGTGTATGAGACTGAGTAAGAGTCTTTGATGATCTAATCTACACAGTTTAATGCATGCCAGTTCCCAGCCATTGTTGCTAAGTTTTGGGTTTTATTTAGGTTGCGGCTCTTATTACAGAAAGGGGGAACTTGAAGGTGGACTGGTCATTGTTTTACCTTGCAGCCTTAACAAACCCATACTCTGCTGCGGTTTCTTCATGCTCTTTGGGATCAACATCTTAGCCGTAGACACACAGGATGTGAGCTAATAGCAGAGAGGACAGTAGGCATACGGAATTATTGCCCTTGCTAATGATATCCACAATCTATGAAAAATAACTTGCATAGATTGCAAGGTATGAACAGGATGCAGAGAAATTTTAAGGAGAGTCTGCCCGACTTAGTGACACTCACATGTCGACATGTCAACTTTCTTACCCACAAGCTTGATAGTCCAGCTACAGTGACAACCATCAGTATGTGGGATTTCAGTAGAATAGAAATATTACTCAGGGAGGATCACTTTCCCAGACTTCAGGCTATATTACAGGGCTGTAGTCATAAAGACAGCCTGGTACTGGCACAAAAACAGACCCATTGACCAATGGAACAAAAATGAAGATCCAAACATGAGCTCATACAATTTCAGCCACCTCATAATCAACAAAGGAGCCAAAAAAGATCAATGAAGGAAAGACTGCATCTTCAGCAAATGGTGCTGGCAACACTGAATCACCATTTGTAGAAGAACAAAATTAAACTCCTACTTCTCACCCTGTACAAAAATTAACTCCAGGTGGATCAAAGACCTCAGCATGAAACCTGCAACTCAGAAGGTGATAGAAGAAAATGTTGGCAGCAACCTACAAGACATAAGTGTAGGAAAAGACTTTCTAAATCAAACAGCAGCCTTGCAGGAAATAAGATCAACAGTTGACAAGTAGGACCTCATCAAACTCAAAACTTGTGTATAGTGAAAGAAACAATCAAGGAAGTGAAGAGAAAACCCACAGAGTGGGAGGAAACCTTCACCACTGATACATCTGACAGAGCATTAACATCCAGAATATATAAACTACTCAAAAAACAAAGAAGAAAACAAGTGACTCACTCAAAAGATGAGGTAAGGGGTTGAAGAGGGACTTCACCAGTGAGAAAGTAAAGATGGCTGAGAAACATCTTAAAAAGTGTTCGGGGCTGGAGAGATAGCCTAGCAGTTAAGAGCACCGACTGCTCTTGCAGAGGACCGGGTTCAATCCCCAGCACCCACATGGCGGCTAAGAACCATCTGTAACTCCAATTCCAGGAGAACTCCAGTTCCAGGGGAATCGGAGACCCTCTTCTGACCTCCTCAGCATTGCACGACACAGGTGCACAAACCTACATGCAGACAGTACATTCATACACATACAAAAATAATAATAAATAAATTTAAAACATTTAAAAAAGTGTTCAACATCATTAATAATTAAGGAAATGCAAATTAAAACTACTATAAGATATCATCTCACTCTGATAAGACTGGCTAAGATCAAGAAAACAAAAGACACCAAATGCTGGAGAGGGTGTGGGGAAAGGGAACACTCATC
Organism: Rhizomys pruinosus; assembly: GCA_009823505.1. Taxonomy (NCBI): domain Eukaryota; kingdom Metazoa; phylum Chordata; class Mammalia; order Rodentia; family Spalacidae; genus Rhizomys; species Rhizomys pruinosus. The sequence goes on from VZQC01008945.1 coordinate 3,883,933, forward strand.
CACTGCTGAGGGGGAAATGTAAACTCATACAACCACTGTGGTAAGCAGTGTGGAGAGACTCAAAATGAGCCTACCACCTGACCCAGCCATACCACTCCAGAGTATATACCCACAAGACTCATCCTACTGCAAAGATACATGCACATCCATGTTTATTGCAACTCTCTTCACAATAGCAAAGAGCTAGAACCAACCCAAATGCCCCTCAACTGATGACTGGATAACAAAAATGTGGTACATCTACACAATGGAGTTCTATGCAGCAGTAAAGATATCATGAACTTTGCAGGTAAATGAATGGAACTTGAAGCCATTATGCTAAGTGAAGTAACACAGTCCCAGAAAAACAAATGGGAATGGTTTCCCTCATTTGTGGATGCTAGCCCCAAATCCCCAGCTGAAAGGCAAGCTGAGTAAGGTTATTGTTATATTTCTTTTTATCTGAAAGCAGCTGTGCTGTTACAATGTGAATCTCCTAATGGGCTCTAGAATGAACTTACCACTTATTTTCAGACATTGTAACCACTTACTTTCAGACATTGTATATGGGTGGAAGGTATGTATTCATATTTTAGAGTAATATAACATTAAGGGAAAATGTGAATTCCTAAACACATTTTGGAATTAACATACAGTTAATTATGTTAACTGTATCACCTAATTTTGGTACATATGTGATGTTTATAGAGGCGTATTTTGGAGCAATACAAATGGGAGGGAACAACAACAACATAAGGACTGGGTCAAAGAACTGATTGATAACAGTTAAATTCTTCCCCAAACAATAAACTCCTATAGAGAAAAACTTTAAAAAGACTGAGAGAAAGATGCAGGACATGTATGGCAGAATGTATGAACTGGGGTAGGGGGGCATGGAAAGGGGACTGTCTAAATTGGACTGAATGAAATACACAAAACTACAATAAAAGTATTTTATTTTTTTTAAAAGAAATGTTACTCATTCCAGGTATGAGGGCGCATGCCTTTAATCCCAGCACTCAGGAGGCAGAGGCAGACAGATCTCTGTGAGTTCAAGGCCAGCCTGGTCTACATAGCAAGCTCCAGGCTAGCTGGGACTAAAGGGAGACCCTGTCTCAAAAAGACCAAAAAAAAAGAAATATTACTCATGCATCCCTGAACTTTGTTTATCTAAACGGCATAGAGAAGATGCTAGTGGGTAATGGGGAAAATACCAGGGGAGATATCTGGTGGCACCTTTTTTTTTTTTTTTGTTCTGGTGGCACCTTTGTTAGCAGCCGTACTTCATGTCAGTCTTCCCTGTTTCTTTGTCTGTGCTGGACATGGAGACAGTTTCACTTTAAGATGGCTTTTTTATCCTAAGAACAATCTTTTAAATGTGATCTTCTTAAAAACTGGATGCAGACAAAATATATTAATACAGGAGCTCTGACATCAGCAATGGATTGTTCTACCAGGTGGATGTTGGCCAGGGGATCCAAGGCCCCACAAAAGGTAAGGGCTCCTTGCCTTAAGTTGGGATACCTACAGGAGGAGAGGCAATAAGACCCTGCTGCCGAGAACCTGGACGTAACATGTAGGGATGTATTGAGACACACATGCAAGTGTAAGATGGCTCTGGAATCACAGAAGTGTTACAAAGGCCACTAACCAATAAGCAAATATGGGTCTCCCTGAGTCAAGCAAGACTCCACCGTCAGCACCAGCTACACCTCACCTGCCTGGAAATTTGTGCAGCAGAGGCAGCCATGGTGCCTGTATACCCAAATCTAATTGGCTATTGGCTCTCCCCTTGGAGAAATAACCATGGCTGATGCCACAAGCTTACATCCTCTACAGGTTAGGAGATGTTTAAACCACGTAAGACCCTGTCATATTTAACGGGGGGAAATTGTAATTCATGGATTAACATAACCAAACATGTGTCTATGCTAAATTAACCTACCATAACATCTTAGTGCTGCTTTAAATACCTAATATCTAATTGCTGTTTCTTCATTAGTAGGATCGAAAGGTTATTCCTAGACAACTGTCAGCCCATGAAAGGAAACAGCCAGAAGGACCAGAGTCCAAGTCAACAGCTCCAGAGAGAGTGGAGGTTTTACCTCTCATCCACCTTGCCCCTTTTCTAAGCCTAGGGACAACTGCGGAAGAGGGGGCGTGGTAGAAGTAAGGGCTGCGATTGGGGTGAAGGGTGAAACTACAGCAATGTAGTCTGGACACTCATTTGATCAACTTGATTGACAAACAACCTGTCACCCCCCACTGGATGGTGGGCTGTAGGTGTTTGGGCACAACAGCGGCAGATAGGTTTTGCATGAAGGATGCTTGTTACTCATGGATTATCACTTATAGCTAAAAAGAAAAAAAAAAAACTGAGAGAAAGATGCAGGACAGTTATGGCAGAATGCATGATCTGGGATGGGGTGGGGGTGGGGGGGAGGGAAAGGGAAATAAGCCTGAACTGAATTGGAAAAATGTATGAAATGCACAAAGCATCAATAAAAACTAATTTAAAAAAAAAAACTGGATGCAGAAACATGTCATTAGGATTTGAAGCTTACATTTAAACTTTCGATCCTTCTTTGCAAAAGAATAGAGAAAAGGTGTGGTGATGTTTTTGATGGAAAAAGCACAAGACTTTAAATCAGAAAGAATTTGGTTTTAGAGATAGTCAGCCCTCTAATTCGAAATATATATTTGACTTACTTGGTGTATTGGGTCAGTCATCAAAAACTTTACTTCCAAGAATCAATCTTTCTTTCTTTCTTTCTTTCTTTCTTTCTTTCTTTCTTTCTTTCTTTCTTTTTCTTTTTCTTTCTCTTTTTGTACCAATTTTATTGGGTGCCTATCCACAGGATTGAGACTGTCCGAAACTTTTGGATCCTAGAGCTGAATTCGCAAAAGAGAAAAATATACTTAAAATATTTACTTTGCTGTGTTTTTACATTAAATGAGCTGCAATAGAAGATGAGGTATGTTGAAAGTACAAATGGGGATAGACAAAATGGCTTTCATTTATATTTAGGGCTATAAGCACACCCAGAGGCACATGAAAAAAAGCCAATCAAATCAGAGTTTACTCATTGTCAACATAATGGAAAAAGAGCCATTGTGTGGGAGAGAGGGAGGGACAGGGCATCACCCACCACTGACGAATGCCAAGACAGTGAGCAGCATCTTCCACATTGTTTTTGAAAATATTTGCATTGGTGGTTACAAAATTGGCAAAACATTTATTTCTTTTTAGGCTAGAACTGGCTAATTTAAAATATTTGATTACATTTATTTATGTGCATATATGTATGGGGGGCAGTCAGAGGACAATTTGAAGAAGTCAGAAGTTGGTTCTCTTCTTCTACCATGTGGAGTCTGGAGATTGAATTTAGGTCATTAGTCTTGCTTGCTAACAAGTGCCTTTTGTGTGTGAGCCATCTCACCAGCACCAACTGCAAGGTTTTCAATATAAAAATATAATTATTATATAAATTCTTTATTGAGTTGTCTCCTAACTCCATTAACTGCCTGTTTTAAAAATTATTCTTCTGACTGATGTCCTTAAGTTCCTAAGAATCTTCCTGGTAAACAATTTGGAGTATGATATCTGGATTTCAAGGTAACTTGCTGTCCTCTCACTCCTGAGTTCTTAGCTGCTCTTTGAATTGCTGACTGACATGGAGATTTCCAGCCGTAAGACAGCCAGTTATCGCTAACTTTGTTAATTGCTGAAATACTTTTATAACCAGCTATTTATTCATGTAGGCCTCAGATGGATCCATAGTAATGCAGTAGCTAACATGTCCCAAATTTTAGTTATGACCTGTTATAAATACATAGCTGTGTGTACCATGTATGGACAAAGTACAATATGTAATGAAATGGACATAAATTATCTCACCAAGTTGGAAACTAGAACTGATATGCTCCTTAGGGGACTTTCAGAGCTCCCTGGATTCAATCTCCTTCTGACCCTGCTCCCATTGCAGGCTCTCATTATACTGAATGTTGTGTAGCTTTAGTTATAGTATTGCTACTTAGGCGTGCACTTTGAAACAATAGGTTTATTTTTTTTATTTTTTTTTTGAATTACATATAAATGGTATCACATGTATGAATGCTTCAGGGGCTTGTCTTTTTTGTTCCTGATTCTGATTTTGGGAGTCATTCATGCTGGTGTTTGTAGTAGACTTCTAATTTTGCTAATGTGTTACATCATGCACACCATAATCTGTTTCTCTTTCTTTATTGTAAAGAATATTTGCAAGCTCTTGCATTTTTGTGATCATCCCTCAACATAATAATACTGCAATAAACATTTTTCTACTGTGTACATGTATAAGACTTTAAGAAAAACTTTCTTTTTGCCTGAGAATGCAGATATATAGATATCTATATCTCTCTCTATAAATTTTTTAAAGATAGGGTCTAACTATGTAGCCCAGGTTAGCTTCCAACTCAAAATCCTCCTGCTTAAACATTTCAAATGGGATTATAGGAGTGCCCCACCACATCTGGCTACAGACAAAAATTCTTTAAACAAATGTTTTGCCAGGCGTGCTGGCACACACCTTTAATCCCAGCACTTGGGAGGCAGAGGCAGGCAGATCTCTGTGAGTTCAAGGCCAGCCTGGTCTACATAGTGAGCTCCAGGCCAGCTGCCACTAAAGGGTGACCCTGTCTAAAAAAAATACCAAAAAATGTTTTTGGTTTATTTTTATTTTATGTGTGTGAGTGTATTACGTGCATGTATGTAAGTGCACCCGTGTCATGCAATGCTAGCAGAGGATGAAAGAGGGTCTTGGATCCCCTGAATTGGAGTTGGAGATGGTTGTCAGCTGCCATGTGAGTGCTGGGATCCAAACACAGGTCTTCTGCAAGAACAGCCCATGCTCTTAACCACTGAGCCATTTCTCTAGCCCCTTCCACAAATCTTTAGTTTCACATCTTAGTTGGTAAATATATATGCATACAACATGTATGGGTGAAAATATTTTACAAAATAATATATATTCTTATGAATTCTAATGTATACTAATATTTTTATTTTATTTGATTTAATTGTTAACTGATAGGTCATTGCTAACAGTCAGAAATGTTCAGCTCCAAGCATACAATCAAGAGTAGTAATATTGTGAATACAACACAATATTAATTTTATCACATAAAAACCCTAAGTGTTTTCTAACATTCTGTATGTGGCCATCGTTGGATGGTAGCTTTATTTGCCAATGCTTGGTTTGACCAGCCTTTGATTTTTGCCAGGCTTATTGTGTGTGGCTTCTGGTTTGCAGTGTGTTTGTGATCCTCAGGACAGGTGCCTTTTCATTTAGCATGGGCCTTTTGTGCCTCTCTCCTTGCCCTTTTCTTCCTTTGACTATTATCAGTTGGTATGCTTGTCTTTTTCTTCTGATTTATTTCTTTGGATGCCAGTCCTTCAAATCTTGTTCAATTTGTAGCTTATTTTTCACCTTTATAATGGTATTGTTTGATGAATAAAAATCCTTAATTTTGATATAGATTAGTTTTCCAATTGGTTCTTCAAAGTCAATGATTTTTAGGTCTTGCTGAGGATACTACTTTCTGCTTCAAGGACATGAAAAGCTGTGTATTTTGCCATGTAAGTCTTTTTTTTTTTTTTTTTTTTTTTGTCTTTTCGAAATAGGGTCTCCCTGTAGCTCCAGCTGTCCTGGAACTCACTCTGTAGACCAGGCTGGCCTTGAACTCATAAAGATCCACCTGCCTCTGCCTCCCAAGTGCTAAGATTAAAGGCATCCACCACCACGCTTGGCTTGCCTTGTAAATCTTTAATCACTCAGTAACCAGGCTTTTTCTTTTTAAAAAAATATTTAATTTTATTTTATGTGCCTGAGTGCTTTGCTTGCAGGTATGTTAACTGCACCACATGTGTGCCTGGTGCCTGTGGAGGCCAGAAGAGGGCAGCAGGTCCCCTGAAACTGGAGTTAAGGATGGTTGTTAGCCACCATATGCCTGTTGGGACCAAACCCAGGTCCTCTGGAAGAGCAGCCAGTTCTCTTAACTGCTGAGCCATCTCTCCAGCTCTTCATGTTTGCTTTTTATACTTGTTTGCATTTCCTTATAATATCCTGCCAATGTTCTCAAATAGCATTCCAAATAAGGGTAATGACAGCCGAGTTCTTGTTTTGTTCCTAATTTAGAAAGAAAGCACTCAACTATTATCACTAAATACTTCAAGCTCTTGTTTAAGTTTTGTGTTGTTTGTAGACATCATTTTGTGCTGTAAAGCTTCTCTGGAGACTCCTCTTTATCCTGCATGGTGTCCTGTGTGTCCAACCTGTGTGAGTGGCTTCAGAGTCTTTTCTTGACTTCCACTGGGTCCTATTGGGTTCTGACAGGAAAGGGAGGAGGCTGAGAGGGAGATATAGGACTGTGCATCTACTTATGAGTCAGTTATTTCTCTAGGAAGAAAGTCTGGCTGTGTGTGTGTGTGTGTGTGTGTGTGTGTGTGTCTGTCCGTCCGTCTGTCTGTCTGTCTGTCTGTCTGTCTGTGTTTTCCCCTATAACTTCTGATTAGTAATTTTAACTTAATTTCACTTAAGCTGATGTGTGAGATATTTTTAAAAGTTTTTGAGAGTGTGTTTACTACTTTGTTTATGGTCAATTTTTGCATAATTATTATATATGATTAAAAACTGCATTCTTGGCTGGAGAGTTGGCTCAGCGGTTAAGAATACTGGCTACTCTTGCAGAGGGCCACAGTTCGATTCTCAGTACCCACATGGTGGTTAGTAACCATCTGTAACTCCAGTTCCAGGGGATCCAATTTTTGACTTCCATGGGCACTGCAGACATGGGTACATTTATAATACAGTCATACACATTAAAAAAGAAATAAAAACTATGTTCTTGGCAGTTGTGGTGGCACGCATTTGGAACAGTAGCACTTGGTGGGGCTCAAGCAAGAGGATTTGAGTTGGAGGCCAGCTTGGGCTAGATGGCAAGATCCTGTGTGAAAAAGAAAGTAGAACAAACAGCAACAACAACAAAATAAAAAATTCTATTCTGCCTATTGGATACAATGCTCACTGTGGTAAAAAAATTTAGAAACAAAGATCCTTTGGCTGGGGTGTATCTCAGCTGTAGACTAGGTGCTTAGCCTGCAGGATCTGTGGGGTCAATTCCCTGGTCCAACAGAAAAAAGAAATCTGAATTGGGAGAGCACATTTTGGGAGAAAAATGAGAATACAAAAGAAAAAAACCTAAAATCTATCATACATGTGAGGATAAGAAGGAAAAACAAAAGAGGAAGAAGTAAGATGTGTCACAGATAAAATTTGATATGTTCATTAAAGTTACCTTCATTAAAAGTCTGAAGAAAGAACACAGGCCAGGCAAGAATTATGAAATCGAAAGTACAATTATCACCTACTGTTATTAGTTTTTATTATTTTATTAGCTATGTGTTCCAGATATTTCTTCCACTTATTTCTTAAGGTCTTTGAAAATTTCTAGAAGTTCCTTTCCAAGTTCGTACAACTATTCACATTTTCTCCATTAATCTGAAAATATGTCTTTTTTTCCTAAAAGAGACTATATATAAATCTTGGAAGTTTCTCTCCATATAGATATATTCTCTCCAAATGATATTGTTAACATTTTAAATGATTGTGATGATAAATTCACAGTGTTTAAGTTATGGATCTAGTCTATGAATACAAACATTTATAAAGAGTTTACCCTCCTAGGAAAATTCCTCCTCATTGCTTCCTTTTATAAGTTGTTTGGTCATTTTGATTTTGATTACTTTTTTTTCTTTTTGTTTCTGGAGACAAAATCTTACTATGTAGCTTAGCCTGGCTTAGAACTGAGTATGTAGCCCAGGCTGGCTGTCAACTTGGGACCTTCCTGTGCAAGCCAACGTCCCTAGTAGTGGGATCACAGGCATACACAACCACTTTCTTAGTTCTGGAGAACCCACTTACAATTGCCACAAATAATACTATATATAGTAATTAATTTGTGCTTAATTTGGTGAAAGCTTCCCTTTATCTTACTACAAAAGGTTTAATGAGACTGAAATAATTTGATTTTAATGCCTAATTTGAAATTTCTAGTTAAAGTCAAAATTTCATAGATTGCAGAAAATAGCATATTTTTTCTAATAATGAATTAGCTAAGAAGTTAGATATATGTGGATAACTTATCTCTGAGCCTTAATTTCATTAATAAAAAACAAGTTGGCACACTGGTTGGTTCCTCACTGAGATCCAGAGAAACAAAGATTACTGTTGTTATTATTATTATTAATTACTGTTATTATTATTATTATTATTATTATTAGGTGTTTTTGAGACAGGGTCTCCATGTAGCCCCATATAGCCTGGAACTTGCCATGTAGAGCAGACTGGCCTTGAATTCACAGAGGTCCACCTACCTCTGCCTACTGAGTTCTGGGATTAAAGGCATGTGCCACCATGCCCAGCCCATTTTATTATTTTTAAGGGACATGTGATGGCCAAATAAAGCAACCAAATGCTTCCTGGTAATTAGACAAACATAGCAAAAAAGCATATCCACTAATTTTTAACTCCCCAAAAGTACAGACCAGTGTTGTAAAATCAATGAAACCAGGCACAACAAATGGCTAGATTCAATTATGTAAAACAAAGTCACAGTGACAAAATTCAGATCTGTAAATTCATTAGTAACTGACTTTCTAGAGGAACATGGAGAGAAAATTTAGCTAAAGATGAATTGATGGTGAAATGTTTCCTTCCTTCCTTCCTTCCTTCCTTCCTTCCTTCCTTCCTTCCTTCCTTCCTTCCTTTCTTTCTTTCTTTCTTTCTTTCTTTCTTTCTTTCTTTCTTTCTTTCTTTCTTTCTTTCGAGACAAGTTCTCATTCCATAGCCTAGGCTTGCCTTGAATTCATGAATATCTTACTCAACTTCTCAAATATGTAGGATTATAGGATTTGATACATGGAGTACCACACCTAGCTTCATTTTGAGAAAAATTTAGAAAATAACTTTCAAAATCTCTATGCAGAAGAGTGAAAAGAAACAAGAAAATATGGAACTTAATAACCACCTGATTAGAGTTTGAAGCCTGAGCCGATAAGAATGCTCAAAGAGTTATCTAAGAGAATTTAAAATTCTGGATCTGGAGAGATGGCTCAGTGGTTGAGAGTGTGTCCTGTTCTTGCAGAGGACCCAAGTTCAGTTCCCCGAACCCAGGCTGGCATCTCCAAACCCCTATAACTGCAGCTCCAGGGTATCTAACACCTTTGGCTTTGGTAGACACCGCACATATAGGCACATACTCTCACAAAGACACACATGCATATCCACAATTAAAAATAAATCTTTAAAGTCTTAATATGACCTGGTGTGGTGGCCTATACCTATGATCCCAGTACTCAGGAGGCTGAAACAGGAGGATGAGATATTGAAGGCCAATCTTGGTTACAGAGTGAGGTCTTGCCTCAAAATCCACCTTAGTTTCTTTACTATAAATATTTTCCATTTTGCAGATGTTCAGGATATTACAGTATACTTTTATTATTATTATTATTATTATTTATTTTTTGTATGCATATGAATGTACTGTCTGCATGCAGGTCTGTGCACCCGTGTCGTGCAATGCCGCGGAGGTCAGAAGAGGGTCTCAGATTCCCCTGGAACTGGAATTCTCCTGGAATTGGAATTACAGACGGTTCTCAGCTGCCATGTGGGTGCTGGGGATCGAACCCGGGTCCTCTGCAAGAGCAGTCGGCGCTCTTAACTGCTAGGCCATCCCTCCAGCCCCTACAGTATACTTTTTAGAAGTTGACAATATGACTTCCAGGAAAATATGAAATGAACATGTCTGTAGAGCTGAGGCTTTTGTCTGGCAGGACCCACAGTCATTGTCCTGACAACCCCCTTGGAGCCTGGATATGCGGTTTTCCTGTTCGCCTTCACCCTCCAGCCTCCACCTCCCTGCCTGGAGCACAGTAGCTTTAGTATATAAATCCATTGCTTGTTGTCAATAAACTGAGTTATTCCCTTGTGGAATTTCTCCCAGTCTCCTCTTTGAGTCTATCCCTTCTTTGTTCTTTCTCTCTCTCTTTTCTTTCAAGGGGCTTCACTTCCAATCTCCCTCCCCCTCTCTACCAGGCCTGACACCTGGGTTGTTAACCAGCTGTCTGGAACAGCCCAGGGGCTTGCAGTCCTGGGAACCGTGGGCCCTGGTCCAGAGAGGAAGAACATCACGGAAAGTTGGACGCGAGACAGCACATATCAAATATTTTATTCAACTCATTAATTCACGAACTTGAATGATATTTAGACCAGTTCAAATGTGAATTTGAAAAAACAGCTAAAATATGTAATCAGGAATGCTTAAATGAATTTGCTAATTGATATGAATTGCTTGATTTTTGAGGAACAGTAACACTATGTTTCATGTCAGTCCTTTTCATAAGGTAAAAAAATGAGCTGTGTTTTTACAGGACAAAATTCATTTGTGTTTCTTTGGACAAAAACCTCTTTATATTATAGCTTTCTATGATCTTTAGAGAGTTATAAAGCAGCCTAGTTAATAGAAAGACAGTTAAAATTGCGCATCCACATAAAACCAGTGCATTCCTAGAGGATCTACCAGACCATGCCCTGACCACCCCTGAAGGACACACAGTGATTTCTTTTGTTCTTTTCCAACTCATCTAAGTTTTTCTTGGTAGAAAAGACAAGATACACACACCGAGTTGTACAATTATTATAAAGGAGGATTGAAATGCCTTTCTGAGCTGCTATGTTAGGTAGAATTATGTGACCATCCGTGTAGTTATCTATTTCAGTGGAAGCCAGAAGTTGACACTTAGATGAATGAATACAAGAACAAATGCTTAATGGGAAGTCATGGGGATGGGCATTGGATAGCTTGTGAGCTATATGACTCATGCAATCTCATCTGTATCTTAGTGGGCAATGTAACCACAGCCCCTCATCTCTTGGCTACATTTGCTATATACTGACTTAACTATGAAAGTTGCATTCTTTTTTTTTTTTTTTTAACTTTCAAGAAGGAGTTTTGGAAAATAAAAGTATCCAAACTTATCCACTAATGGTAATATCTTGCAGCATCAGGACAGTGCCATTACTTTCCTGAGGGCTTGTGTAGCACTTCAGCCAGGAGCAGTGAGAGAGATCCGCTCACTCAGCTGTGGCTTTGGAGTGTTCTGCTCAGCATATTAGTCTTCTTGGCCTGATTTCTCAGATCCTGTCACTACCAGAGATTGTGACTCTCTTTTTGATGATCTTGGGGGTTAACTACTGTGATCAGAGCTCAAACTGGATTTGATTCCAGTAATGAAATCTACTCTGAGTCTTATCAACTTGAGACTCTAGATTCTTAATTCTGGGCACCCTTTAGGAGAATTTCACAACTGATTCTAAAAGGCAGAATAGCAAAGTGGTTAAGTCTTTTGGTGCTATAATCATACTTTGGGTGTGAATCTGAATTTTATTCATATCTAGCCACATTGCCTTAGGGAAATCATACAACTTCATTCTGCCTTAGTTTGCCTAGTTGTAAAAGACATACAGTAGTTATAACTTTCTCACAGAGCCAAAGTAAGAAATAAATATGAAGTATGTCTAACACAGGTTAAATATTATACACACGCTTTTGTTCTAAATAGCTTTAATTTAAAAAATTGAAGAAATGTTTTCATAGGTAGTAAACTTTCAGCTATGCTCAAATATGTAAAAATGTATATATGTAGATATCTATGTGTGTATGATAAATATAATATTATACATAGATAAACTTATCAGAAGGAGAGATTTCTTAGAGGAATTGGCTTGTACAAGCTTATGAACCTGAGTTCAGTCCCTAGAGCTCACATAAATCTTGATGTATTTTATTATTTTAATCTTTCACATTTTTATTGAGGTTTTATTCAATTTATACTATATTTCTCAGTCCAATTTTAGACTCAATCCCCTTTCCATGCCCCCTCCCCACCTGAGATCATGCATTTTGGCATACATGTCTTGCATCTGTTTTTTTCAGACTTTTAAAAGTTTTTCTATGCAGAGGTTTAGTGTTTGGGGCTGAAGTTTACTGTTTTAGTCAGTTCTTTGACCCAGTCCTTTTGTTGTTGTTCCCTCCAATTTGTATTGCTCCAAAACATGCATATAAGTTTTTCACACATATACCAAAATTATGATGTCTGAAAGTTAACTGTATATTAATTCCAAAACATGTTTAGGATTTCACATTTTTCCCCTTTAATTTTTTAAAATTTTTTAAAATTTTATTTATTTATTAATTTTTTATGTGTATGAATGTACTTTCTGCATGTAGGTTTGTGCACCCGTGTCATGCAATGCCGCAGAAGTCAGAAGAGGGTGTCGGATTCCCCTGGAACTGGAGTTCTCCTGGAATTGGAGTTACAGATGGTTCTCAGCTGCCATGTGGGTGCTGGGGATTGAACCCCTCCTCTGCAAGAGCAGTTGGCACTCTTAACCACTAGGCTATCTCTCCAGCCCCTTTCCCCTTTAATTTTATATTACTCTAAAGTAGGCATACATACCTTCCCCCCATATACCACAATTACAAAGTTTGAAAATAAGTGGTAGGTTAATTCTAGATCCCATTAAGTTCTTCAAATTATAGTGGTACCAATTGCTTTCAGGTAAAGGAAATATATATATAATTATTATTATAATATTATATATTATATAATATATATAATATATTTATATATATTTCTCAGTTTGCCTTACTACTAGGGATTTGGTGCTAGCATCCACAGATGAGCGATATCATTTGTCATTTGTTTTTCTGGGACTGTGTTACTTCACTTAGCATAATGGCTTCTACTTCCACCCACTTACCTGCAAAGTTCATGATGTCATCTTTCTGTACTGCTGCATAGCACTCCATTGTGTAGATGTACCACATTTTCTCTATCCACTCATTGGTTGGGGGGCATTTGGGTTGGTTCCAGTTCTTTGCTATTGTGAAGAGTTCTGTAATAAACATAGATGTGCATGCATCTTTGCAATAGGATGAGTCTTGTGGGTATATATTCAGGAGTGGTATGGCTGGGTCAGGTAGTAGACTCATTTTGAGTCTTTTAAGGGTTCTCCACACTGCTTTCCACAGTGGTTTTATGAGTTTTATATTCTCCCAACAGTGGATAAGTGTTCCCCTTTCCCCACATCCTCTCCAGCATTTGATGTCTTTTGTTTTCTTGATCTTAGCCAGTCTTATTAAGGTGAGATGATAGCTTAAAGTGTTTTTAATTTGCATTTCTTATTTATTAATGATGTTGAACACTTTTAAGATGTTTTTCAGCCATCTTTATCTCCTCACTTGTAAAGACTGTTCAGCTCTTTACTCCATCTCTTGAGTGGGTCATTTGTTTCCTTATGTCTTTGTTTTTTGAGTAGTTTATTTATATATTCTGGATGTTAATGTTCTATCAGATGTATCACTGGTGAAGGTTTCCTCCCACTCTGTGAGTTTTCTCTTCGCTTCCTTGATTGTTTCTTTCACTGTACAGAAGCTTTTGAGTTTAATTAGATCTCACTTGTGAATTGTTGACCTTATTTCCTGCACAGCTGCTATCTGATTTAGAAAGTCTTTTCTTATGCCTATGTCTTGTAGGTTGCTGCCAACATTTTCTTCTATCACCTTCAGAGTTTCTGGTTTCAGACTGAGGTCTTTGATCCATTTGGAGTTCATTTTTGTACAGGGTTTAATTTTATTCTTCTATACTTGGTGATCCAGTTTTGACAACACCATTTGCTGAAGATACTATCTTTCCTCCATTGAGTCTTTTTGGTTCCTTCATCAAATATGAGGTGGCTGAAATTGTATGTGCTCAAGTCTGGATCTTCAATTTTGTTCCCTTGGTGAATAGGTCTGTTTTTGTGCCAGTGCCAGGCTGTTTTTATGACTATAGCCCTGTGATACAGCTTGAAGTCTAGTATAGACATCCTGCCTGTATTGCATTTTTCACTCAGTGTTGCTTTGGCTATTTGGGGTCTTGTGTTTTTCCATATGAATTTAAGGATTTTTTCCCAAGTCTGTGAAGAAACTCTTGGGGATTTTAATTGGGATTGGATTGTATCTGCATATTAATTTGGGTAGAATGGACATTTTTACTATATTAGTTTTTCCATTCCAAGAGCATGGGAGGTCTTTCCATCTTTGGATGTCTTCTTCAATCTCCTTCTTCAGGGGTTTAAAATTTTTGCTGTAGAGATCTTTGGTGTTTTTGGTTAGGGTTGTTCCTAGGTATTTTATTGTTTTTGTTATTATTGTGAGTGGGAAGGTCTTCTTGTATTCCTTCTCCAGTTGCTTGTTGTTGGTGTAAAGAAAGGCTACTGATTTTTCTAGGTTAATTTTGTATCCTGCCACTTTACTGAAACTCTTAATCATTTCTAGTAGTTTTCTGGTAGAGTTTTTAACATCCCTTAGTTAAACTATCATATCATGTGCAAAGAGGGATAGCTTGACTTCCTCTTTTCCAATTAGTACTCCTTTAATTTCCCTTTTATATCTTATTGCCCTAGCAAGTGTTTCAAGCACTATATTGAAGAGGAGTGGTGATAGTGGGAAGCCTTGCCATGTTCCTTCCTTTAAGGGAAATGAGTGCTTCTAATTTTTCTCCATTTAGGATGATGTTGGTTATGGGTTTGTTGTATATGTCTTTGATTATATTTAGGAATGATCCCTCCAGTCCAATTCCCTCTAGGACTTTAAGCATGAAGGGATGTTGGATTTTGTTGCAGGCTTTTTCTGCTTCAATTGAGATGATCATGTGATTTTTGTTTTTCAGTCCATTTATGTGTTTTATGATATCTATTGATTTATGTATGTTTAACCATCCCTATATATCTGGTATGAATCCAACTTGGTCATGAGGGATGATCTTTTTGATGTGGGTCTGTATGCAGTTTGCAAGTATTTTGTTGAGAATTTTTGCATCTGTGTTCATTAATGAGATAGGTCTATTAGAGTGTGCTGGCTTCATAGAAGGAATTTGGGAGATTTTCCTCTGCTTGTATCCTTCTGAACAGTTTTAGTAATAATGGTTATAAGTCTTCTTTAAATGTTTTATAGAATTCTGGGGTGAAACCATCTGGGCCTGAGCTTTTTTTTTTTTTTTTTTTTTTTTTGTATTTTTGAGACAGGGTCTCTTTAGTTACAGCTGGCCTAGAGCTCACTATGTAGACCAGGCTGGCCTTGAACTCACAGAGATCTGCCTGCCTCTGCCTCCCAGAGTGCTGGGATTAAAGGCATGCACCATCACACCTGGCAGGCCTGAGCTTTTTTTTAATTTGGGAGGTTATTACATCTTCAATTTTCTCAAATATCATAGGTCTGTTTAAGCTATTGATCTCTTCTTGGTTAAGCTTTGGTGAGTCCCAGGATTTCAGATATTCATCCATTTCTCTTAGGTTTTCAAATTAGTAGAGTATAGGTTTTTGAAGTATTCTCATATGATCGTCTTGATCTTTTCTCTGTCTGTTGTGATGTTTCCCTTTTCATCACAGATACTATTGCTCTTTCTTTCTTTTGGTTAACTGGGCTAGGGGCCTATCTATCTTGTTTATCCCTTCAAAGAAGTAGCTTTTGGATTCATTGATTCTTTGTATTGTTTTCTTTGCTTCTATTTCATTGATTTCTGCTCTGATTTTTGTGATTTATTCCTGTCTGTTGGGTTTAGGGTTCATTTGTTGTTGTCTCTCAAGTGTGTCTATCTTCAGTATTAGTTTGTTTATTTTTCCTCTTTCAGCTTTTTAAATGTAGGCACTGAGGGCTATTAACTTCCCTCTTAGGACTACTTTTAAAGCATCCCATAGGTTTTGCTGTCTTGTATTATCTTTTTCGTTTCGTTCCAGGAATGCTTTTATTTCTTTCTTTCTTTCTTTCTTGACCCATTCATTATTCATGAGTGTGTTGTTTAGTCTCCATGTGTTCTTGTAGATAGTTGGGCTTATGCTGGTGTTGATATTGAGCTTTATTGCACTGTGGTCTGACAGAATGCATGAAATTCTTTCAATCTTTTTATATTTGTAAATGTTTTTTCTGTGTCCCAGTATATGGTTGATTGTACTTTCTACTCATCACCATGGGGTGCTTTGGTGGAATATTAGGTAGATATCTGTGAGATCCATTTGGTGTATTGTACTGTTCAGTTCAGATGTCTCTCTGTTTATTCTTTGTCTAGTTGACCTATCTAATGGGCTCAGTGGGGTTTTGAAATCCCCCACTATTAGTGTGCTGGGATCAATCTGTACCTTGAGGTCCTGTTGAATTGTGTTTATAAAGTTTGGTGCACCACAGTCCCAAAGAAACAAATGGGGAATGGTTTCCCTCATTTGTGGATGCTAGCACCAAATCCCCCAATTGAAAGACAAGCTGAGTAACACTATTGTTATATCTCTTTCTATCTGAAAGCACCTGTGACGTTATAAGGTGACTCTCTTAATGAGCCCTAAAGTTAACTTACCATATACTTTCAGGCATGGTAATTAATGTGTATGGGTGAAAAGTATATATCCATATTTTATAGTAATATAAAATTAAAGGGAAAAATGTGAACTCCTAAACATATATCAGAGTTAACATACAGTTTATTCTTGGAGGACATAACTCTGGTACATGTATGACGTTTATATAAGCATATTTTGGAGCAATACAATGGGGAGGGAACCACAACAACATAGGGACTTGGTCAAAGAACGGACTGACATAGTTAAATTCTGCACCAAAAAATGGAGCTTTACAGAGAAAAACTTTAGAAAGACTGAGAGGAGCCTCAGATGTCCAATCAAATGACAGATTGTGGTTTGGAGGTGGGATTGCAAGGGGGTGGTATGGGTGGAAAGGTGTATATAAGGTTCAGAGAAGCCAGAAACAAGAGTCTTGGAGCCTGCAGTCCTTGGCTGGCTCTGCTGGGATTCTGGGAGCTGACTTCCACAGTCAGAACTGGGAACTAACAACTCCACCGAGACACTTCAACTGGTTCAGACAGGAGATTCACCATGAGCTTCCAGGCCCCACCCACGCTCCTGGAGCTGGCAAGGCGGAGGCTGCTGAAGGCCTCAGTCTCAGCGCCATCTCTGCTCTTCAGCAGCTTCCCACGGAGCTCGTCCCGCCTGTGTTTACGGAAGCCTTCACTGGCCGACAAATAAAGGTCCTGAGCGAGATGGTGGCAACCTGGCCCTTCCCCTCCCTCCCTGTGGGGACCCTGATGGAGACACCGGACCTGGAGACCTTGAAGGCTGTGTTGGATGGAGTAGATAGGTTGATGACACACAAGGTTCACCAGAGGAACCGGAAGCTTCGAGTACTTGATTTGCAGCATGTGCAGCACACATTCTGGAACACTTGGGCTGGAATGGAGGATGCTGGCTGCTCAGCAGAGGTTGTGAGTGAGAAGCAAATCATGGGGGACTTTCCTAGGTATGCTCTGCACAGGCGGCTTGAGGTGCTGGCTGACCTTTCCTTCAGGGTCCAACTCAGTGCATATCAAACACACTTGTTGCAGTGGGCAGAGCAAAGAAAAAGTTGTCTACAGCTGTGCTGTCCAAAGATGTACATTTCTTCACTGCCTTCTCTCTTTCTCTCTTTCTGTTTCTCTCTTTCTCTCTCCTCCCTTTCTTGCTCTTTCTCTCTTTCTTTCTCTTTCCTTCTCTCTTTCCTTCTCTCTTTCCTTCTCTTTCTCTCTCTTTCCTCTTTCTCTTTCTCTTTCTGTCTCTCTCTTTCTCTCCCTCTTTCTCTTTCTCTCTTTCTCTTCTTTCTCTTTCTCCTTTCTTTCTCTTTCTCTTTCTGTCTCTCTTTCTTTTCTCTCTCTCTCCTTTTCTCTTTCTGTCTCTCTCTGTCTCTTCTCTCTCTTTCTCATTCTTTTCTCTCTCTCTTTCTCTTTCTTTTCTCTCTCTCTTTACATAGCAAGCTCCAGGCCGGCTGGGACTAAAAAAAAGTGAGAACTTGTCTCAAAAAGACAAAAAAAAAAAAAAAAAGGAAAAAAGCGAAATAAAATGAAAAACCCAATCTGAGAATAGCTCAGGTCTAGAGCACTTGCCTTATGTCATAAAGATGCTTTCTTTCATTTAAAAAATTTTTCCTGGGTCTGGAGAGATGACTCAGTGGTTAAGAACATTGGCTGATCTTGCAGAAGACCAGTATTAGGTTCCCAGCATTCATATGGCAGCTAACAATCGTCTGTAACTCCAGTTCCAGGAAATCACAGCCTCAAAATAAACTCACTGCATGCTTATGAAAAAAAATAAAGAGACTGATAGAAAGATGAAAGATATGTATGGAAGAATGCATGATCTGGGGTGGGGTGAGAGGAAAGGAAGGGGGAATGTGTCTAAATGGAACTGAGAAATGATGTCTGAAATAAACAAAACATCAATAAAAGTATTATTAAAAAAAGTTCAGTGCACCAGAGTTTGGTTCATATATGTTCATGATTGTGAAATCTTCCTGATTAATTGTTCCTTTGATAAGGATGTAGTGGCCCTCTTCGTCTTTTCTGATTAGTTTTACTTTGAAGTCTATTTTGTCTGCTTTTAGAATAGCAACTCCTGCTTGCTTTTTAGTAGCATTTACTTGGAGTATTTTTTTCCATCCTTTTACTTTAAGTTGGTGCCAATTCTTGAGGGTAAAATGGGTTTTTGTAGACAGATGGGTTCTGTTTCCTAATCCATTCTCCCAGTCTATGTCTTTCGATTGGTGAGTTCAGCACATTAATATATATATTTTTAATATTAATTATTTTTTTCCTCCTTTATTTGTTTATTTTTTAAGGGATTCACAATATAATAACACAGTTGTTTTCAGAAACATTGATGTTACTCAGTTTTTTTGCATAACGTTTAGGTAATTGGTGCATTTTTTGAAGTGAGCCAATTATTAAGCATAAGCAATGAATGTAGGTAACATTCATGTAAAACCAATTTGCAAAGTATCTGTGTCCAAATTTGAACAACCAAAGGTTCCCATAGCCAGTTGGATGCTTGTATGCAAGGCATGCTGATACAATTAGGAGTCCAGTCTATATTGCTGTAGTCTCACGATTCACCCCAATCTCTCCGAGCCCTTACATTTACCACACCTCCTCTTCCACAAGTTGTTCCCTAGCCTTTGGGAAAGGGGCACAAGTGGGTGAGAAGTAAACAGTCCTACTTTCTTTTTCTTTTGGAGTTGTCATTTTGAACTCTAGTCTGTTCAGGTTGTTTCCCTTCATGGGTTGACAGCCATCCAGTGATACCTTTTTAGTCATACTAATAAAGCACAAGCAATTGGTTGTACAGGCATTTAAGCAGTACTTATTATTATGGCAAGCTAAGCTGTGAGCATAGACACAGATGCTTGGATTGGTATGCTAAGCCACAAAACTGTGGTTTCTCTATAAAGAGTGACAAGTTCTTATTGTGGCTTATAAAATCACCTAACCACTAGAGGACATAAGCTTGTGGCATCTGCTGTTGAGTTATTCCTCCAATGAGAGGTTAATAACCAATTAGATATTGGGATATATATATAATATAGATATATAGTATATATATATAGTTAAATATATACACACACATGGCGCCACTGTTGCACAGTATCTCCAGCAGTTTGAGGTGTAGCTGATACTAACAAGAGTCTTGCTTGTCTCAAGAAACCAATATTTGCTGTATTCGCTAGTGGCCTTTGGTAATCCTCTGGCATTTCAGAGGCCATTTGTACGCTAGCGTTGACAGTCTGATAACATTTTTTCATGTTCAACCAGGTCTTCAACACAGGGACTTACTGGTACTGCTCTTTCTCCTTGCATATATCCCTCTTGTAGGCAAAAGGCCTTATAATTTTGGGGAGTTTGAATCCCCTAGCCAACATCTCCTAGGCAGAATCATCATTGCTGATACAGAGCTTTCCTGTACTAATGATATTTTGCTTTACTTACACAGCTTATAAGACTTTACTATGAATTTGGCTCTAGATAGAGAATAAATCCTTTCACAGTTCCTATGCCTATCAGTCAATTAAAAAAGGTAGTTTACCTGTTTTTATAAGAAATTACCACTAACAGTTTGGCTCTCTAATTTACAGTTAGGGAATGACTTCATACCATCATATTTTTCTTTTTTCCTAAATAAAGGGGAGAGGGTAGTAGGAAGGTTTCCTCAGGCATCTGGAAGGTAAACTTCATTAGGGGGCCCATTATAAACAGTTAACCAATAGAATTCAGAGAATGCTCAGTCTGTGACTCAGGCAGTCTGAGGTTCCTCTTTCTTTAATGTTCAGATGGGTCAGCCTCACTGCTGGCATTCCCGTCCATCCTGCACACCAAAAGTTGTACATTTTCAGGCATTTCAGATTGGTGTTTTTTACCTGTGGGGACATACAAACTCCTCCCATTGTTCAGTTTCAAGATCTCAAAATTGAAAATTATTAATAGTGTGGAAACACGAGGTTTTCCATTTTTATCCCAGAAGGGATACTACTTCCCACCTCGTGTTTTTTGTTTTTTAAATTTTTCATTTTTGTTGACTTAGAATGCCTAAGTTTGTAATTACACATACCCATAAACAGGAGCCAAGGCATAACTTTTCATTAAATTTACCCAAACTGTGATGCTACTTATTGGGAAGTAAATTAAACTTAATTCCTTTAAATTGTCCTACAAGTAAAAGAAAGTGTTTTACAATGTGATGTTGTATAATTCAGAAAAATATAGAGACCATTTGTGTACCTTAACCCCAAAGTTACTGTTGGAAGTTCAATACAAATTGATAAATAAAACATTAATATTTTAGTATTCCCAATTAGTTTCAAATGTATTACCATTTTCACTGAAACCTACAACCAACAAATTTAACTAATCTAAACAATTTCACTAAGCTAAAATATCCTATAATAAGTGGATAAAGCTTGGGCAGAGTTGAGTACCTGCCAAATAAATTTTACCCAATATAACTTTGCTCTTTGAAAAAGCTATATGACTGGACTATGACTCAGAGAAATCAAGTCCATTACTTATATATGGTTTATTTGTATTTCTATTAAAAATCCTACTGAAATACCTCTCTATATAAATATATGTTATTTTTTAAGTATACCCTTTTAAAAACTGCAAACTTACAGAGTGGATTTAATGACTATCTCCTCCAAGCTCTGGCCTTCTTCCAGGCCTGGCATGAAAACCTGCTTTAAAACACTTTTCAGTATCTAGCCTTTTTCCTTTTTTTTCTTTTCTTTTTTTTTTTTTTTTTTTTTTTTTTTTTTTTTTTTTTTTTTTGAGTACAAGCATCCTTCATATAAAAACAATTTGCAAACAGTTGTCAGCACATTAATATTTAAAATTATTGAGAGATGTACTTGCCTTCCTTTTACCACCTTATTTTCTGTTTGCATGCTTGTCTAGGTTTGATTTCCACAGTTACACTTTTATCATTTACCTCTCTAAGCTGCGCTTGGGAGATTTGCTCCTTTCCTCTGACCTTTGAATGCTTCAAGTATTTCTAAGGCTGGGTTTCCTGGGACATGAAATTCTTTCATCTTGTTTGTGTTATGGTAATGAGTGTTTCTTTCTCTCCTTCAGCATAATTGACATTTTTGCTGGGTATAGTAATCTGGCTTGGCATCTATAGTCTTTAGTACTGGGACTACTTTGGTCCATGTTCTTTGGCTTTCATCATTCATCATTTGCATTGAAAATCAACTGTAATTCTGATGTGGTTGTTTCCCTTATATGTGTAACTTGTTTTTTTGTTTTTTTTTTTTTTTTTTTTTTTTTTTTTTTTTTGTAGCCTTTAGTAATTTGTCCTTGTTTTGGGAGTCTAGTGTTTTAGCTATGATATGGCAAGGGGTATTCCTTTTCTGATCTTTTCTATTTGGTATTCTATGTGATTCTCGTATTTGTATGGGTTTGTAATTTTTCAGTTTGGGAAAATTTTCTTTAAGATCTGATCAATACCTTTGTCCTGGGATTCTTCTTCCTTTATCCCTATGATATAGAAGTTTGATCTTTTCATAGTGTCTCATATTTCCTGATTGTTCCACTCATGTGATTTTTTTAAAAATTCATACTCTTTGAGCATTGCAGTTCTTCTACCTTGTCTTCCAGTGTTGATATTTTACTTTCTGCTTCATCCAATCTGTTACTGAGGCTTTCCCCTATCTTTTCCTGTTGATTGGATTAGTGTGCAATTTCTTTTTTTGCTTCATCCTGTGATTTCTTTAGTATTTCCAGTTCCCTTTGGAGTTTGTCATTCTCTCCCTCTAGATCCTTGATTCAAAGTGGGATCTTTTCAGTGTTTGCACTTCATTCCTGAGTTTGTCATTCTCTCCCTTGATTTCTTTGAGTATGTCTATTATTGTTCTTTTAAGATCTGTGTCCTGGGTTATCTCCAGGGAGAACTCTTTGTTGGAGTCTTCTACAGGACTACTAGATTTTGTTGGGGATTTATTATTTACTTTTCTCATGTTGTTGATTTTCCTTTGTGCTCTTGGCATGTGGATTTGACTTGTTGTTTATAGTCTGATGCAAAATTCAAGTGCTTCTTTGTTTGGTTGAAGGCCTGTTCCTCTAGGTTGGAAGGTTTGCTGTCTCTTCTGTTACTTTGTGCTCTGAGTCACCTCCTGGTCTGGAGGTTGGAGCAGCTCCAGAGACCCAGCACCAGATGTGAATGGGCTCAGATATTCTTGGAATCCTGGGCTGGAAGCAATGGGGCTTGGATGGTCTTAGAACCCTATGCAGGAGGCAAGGGGACTGGGAAGTTCCTGGAACCCACTTGCTGAGAAGCCTGCCCTGTCAGTCTCCCTGCACAAGAAGTGAAGGTGCTAGGATGGTCCTGGAACCTTGCACCAGAAGTGACTGGGCTGGGATGGTCTTGGAACCCTGGGCTGGAATCAACAGGGCTCCAATGTTCTTGGAACCCTGTCCCGGAGGCACCAGGGCTGGGAATGTCCTGGAACCTGCCTGCCTGCCAAGAAGCCCATTCTGTCACTCTCCTGGATGTATCTTTAATGCCACTTCTACATACAGTAAGGAAGGTGGAAACAGAATCCCTGGAAAAACACAGGCTGTTTGCCTGATGTGCACGTGATGGAAGGTAAGAAGTAACACCTGAGGTTGTCCTCTGACTGCCACATGTGAACACACACATGTACTCTCCACAAAATATAACAACAACAACAACGTCATCATTAACAACAATAAAGAATTGGTTTATAGGCTTGTGATGTCTACATAAAGTGTGAAACACATAGGTCCATTTCAGAAAGCTAGAAAATCTTAGATAGCAGCTGGCTACCCTCTGGGAAACTCTCCAGGTCTTTCAGCTGATTATATCATGCCCATATCAGATTCTCAAAGATGATCTCCTCTGCTTAAAGCTCCCTGTGTATGGACCTTAACCACACATGCAGAGAATCTTCCTAGTAATGCAGAGGTCAGAATTCAATGGACTGTCTCAGTACTGTGGCCGAGATGATGTAATGCTAACATCAGAATGCTGCATTTCTTGGTGTTGGGCTATTTAGTAAAGGATTTGGAGGAAGACCTTGATCCTGGCATGGCTTCCCTTCTCTAATTCTATCCTTTGATGTTGATTCTGATGTATGAAAAAGGTTAATAACAATAAAAAATATATTTTAAAAAACTTAAGCTCTCAACCAATGACAAGAAGATGGCAAACCCTATCTGTAGAGGAGCTGACTTATTCCTAATGACTCCTTTAAGTGCTTCTGAAGAGGAAGGAATAAAACAACAAGGGAAAAATAAAGGAGACTAGTAGCTGGATGGTATCAACAAGTTACTGTTTCGACATCTGTGCCGAGGGGTCAGTTCCCCACAGTGGCCACAGATGGGCACTGTACCCCCCCCTTCCCTTAGCAGGATCGTGCTGTACCTGTTCATAGCAAGAGAGGCTCCCACGCTAGCATGCCTGCTACTTGCTGCCATGCCCCCTGCCATGATGGGCTCCTGTCCCTCTTGATCCAAAAGCCAAAATAAATCCTTTCTTCCACAAGTTGCCTTAGTCATGGCAAAGGAACTAATACGCTTACCTTCTTGTGCATTTCTCATTAATTATTATTTTAAGTATTTTTAAGTGAAAGAAATCTCATTTAAGGTAGCATTTTCCCAACTCCCAGTTCTGAAGATGTTGGAGTTTATAGGTATCTCTGGAATGATTTAAAGCATGTTCTACCCATTTCAATTCTCCAATATTTTGTATAACCATATGAGAAGCCTGGAGAGAAAATGTGTCAGACAAGTGTTGGCAATATAAATGAAACAGAATCCAATACAGGAGATGGGTGGCCTGTTCTACTCATTGCCCTATTGAATGCCAGCCAGATGTGACTAGCCTGATTGGCTAGGCAGAGCCCTTCGTCCTGTGAAGTCTTTCCCTTGGACAAGGAAAGTGAACTTCCCAGGAACAGAACTCAGAAATGGGATGGATACATAATTCATACAGAAAAGGAAATTCTGTCTAAAGAGGGGAGGGTTAGTTTCCTGACTCTTCCTTACATTCTAACAAAGGAGACAAAAGAGATGCCACCAGGAGCAGTGCACCAGTAGTGGACAGGCATGAGAGGTACATTGGTTTCTGCGGTTTTCCTTACTTCTGTAAAAGTCAGAAAGATGGAGCTACATCCTCTGGGGAAAAGGAATTTTAGAATTAAAATGACCATGTCCCACGTATTTTCTGCTCTTTCATTACCCTCTAAAGATTCTGCCTCTTGCACACTCTCTACCTTTGTTTTTTGTCTGAGTCGCTGACCTTCCCAGGAAGCTGAAGCTTAGCCTCGGTTTCCTCTGCTCTGATTCCACACTTGCAATCAATTTCTAGCAGTTGTCAAATCCACCTGTTACAGGTCTGCATATTTCTGCCAGCTTGCATAGCACTAGCATACGACTGCAACATATTAGAATCTATTGAGAAAGAACAGAGAGCGAGGGAATTGAAAGCCAAAGACCCCAGGGCTACCAAGTGGCCAAGTGAGGGCTTAAGCCAAGGACTCAGATTGTAGTGCTCTTTGAGCTCCAGCCACTGTTTCCTTCTTGGTTACATTTAACCTCTGCATCTGTAAGTGTTTTGTTTTTCAGGGAAGCAGGAACAAAAAGAGGAAATTATGGGGCCAGGGAATGATTTTGTATCATTCTATCATGTTAAACTTCAAATCTAGAGATTGTATTCGACTTATCTGTCGACTGTCTGAAGGCTTCTATTTGCCATCCTCTGCCTCCAGTCCTGTTTGGTTCAAGTGAGGAGAGAGAAGAAGACCCTTATTACAGGAAATGAGTCAGTTGGAACATTAACTATGAAATTGTAACTCTGATGGTAGGAAAAAACAATGGTTTCTTCTAAGTAAGTTGTTCCAGGAAAAGTAGCAGGTGAGATTGGATGCCCACTTCCAGAATTCTAGGCCGTCTAATGTGGAGGCTTGTGATGTGGGTTGTGTAAAATATCTCTGGGGCCTCTCCATCTTCACCCTGGAAGGAAATGATATTGGCAGGCTTGCTGACCAGCCAAATCTATGCTCAGTATATAAAGAGCATAAAAACATTCAGGAAGTGTCATCCACAGTAAAGACCATAAAGATTCAAAAGGGCAAAATATGAAGGCCAGCTTGGCCATTTATCTGCAAAGTATCAGTTGTTAGGGAGCTTTCTCAAAGAAAGTTCAGATACCCACAAAATACTGTGCAGGCTTTTCTTAGACTCATACTGTTTTTTTGGTTTTATATTAAAAGTTCCTTATGTTTATATTTTGTTCACATGGAGAACAAGAAGATATTGTTATGGATGGGATGGTATTCTGGCATTAAAAACACTCTTCAACCAGCATCGGAAGATCAAGACAGGATGCGGTGCTTACTGGACCTCATTTGGTGACCATGGAAAGGGAAGACCCCAGTGTGGAGCACAAGGGCAGGACTGATGGCTGTTTGGGCTTGCCAAGGAGGAGCCTTCAAACAATTCCTTAAGGAAAACATGACATCTTTCGGCCTAATAAAGGAAAAAAAAACCAATAATAATAATAGAAAGAAATCATAATCTGAAGATGCTAAAACCTATGACATCATAATCTTGATATATGTATGGCATGCATATATGCATATTTTGCATATATGTTGATGCAAATTGGAGGAAACAACATCAACAACAAAAAAGACTGGGTCTTAAAAGTGTGCACCACCACGCCCAGCATTTTCTATATTCTTATAGACTACTTAAACCTGAGTATTTGTGTCACTGCTTGAACACTGCTGAATTTTTCATGGTGATGACTTTTTAGGAAATTGTTCATATTTAGGGTGGCAATATTGGCATATATTGTAAAACAGTTCCCACAATCAAGATAATTAACTAATGTGTCAGTTTACAAAATCAGTATTTGGGGTGTGAATGTACCTTCTTAGCAAAATTTATGCATGGCCTCTCCTAACCACCATGCCTCAACAGCAGACCCTAGACAGAGATCACTCCTCTTGTATAGCAAAAACTTTGAATCCCTTGAAGGACATCTCCCTGATCTCCATTCCTTTATCCCCTGCTAGCTATCTGCTGACTTCTCTGATTCTAATAGTCTGACTATTTGAGATTCCACATGCAAGTGAGACATGCAACCTTTGTCTTTCTGTGTCTGCCTTATTTCACTTAGGACATCCTCCAGGTCTGTTCGATGATGGGTCCTGAGCCCTTCTGTCTCCTATAATACATGAATCATCCCAGGATTTGCTCACAAGGAGAGTTGCCTTCCATGCCTGTCCATTGCACAGCATCTCTCTAGGTAACCAGCTGTGCTTGTTTGTCTACTTCTGTGCCTTCCTGTATGGACTTCTCTTTTCCAGGTTGTTCACATACCTCTTGGCCCCTTGACTTCTGTAGTAGCAGGAGACCTCTGCATGAGGAAGGATCTAGCTTGCAGTAACCATGCTCTCCTGTTGGCTAGTCTCTATTGATGGGAATTTTAAATGATTTTCAGTAGAAGTTAGTTAGAAAAATACTCAAATATCAATTCAAATATCAGTAAAAGTGGAGGAAGCTGGGCATGGTCACACAAGCCTATACTCTCAGCAGTCATTTGGAGTCCTCTCTGGACTATATAGTGAATATCAGGTCAGCCAGGACTACTGCATTGCAAAAATGAGAGGGAGAGGGAGAGGGAGAGGGAGAGGGAGAGGGAGAGGGAGAGGGAGAGGGAGAGGGAGAGGGAGAGGGAGAGGGAGAGGGAGAGGGAGAGGGAGAGGGAGAGGGAGAGGGAGAGGGAATAGGCTAAAGAAGGAAAGTGCTGGGCATGGCGGTGCACGCCTTTAATCCTAGCACTTGGGAGGCAGAGGCAGGCGGATCTTTGTGAGTTCAAGGCCAGCCTGGTCTACATAGTGAGTTCTAGGACAGCTGGGGCTATAGGGAGACCCTGTCTCAAAAAAAAAAAAAAGAAGAAAAGCCGGAGGTGAGGGAGATATGGTACCTCATCAGTCCCAGGCAGACCGGTCTGTTCTGGGTGACTAGGCAGATGTCCCCTTTTATCCTCAGTGCTCCAAACGTGTCCCTCCCAAAGCTGTGCACTGGTGGGAGAGAATAACCTTCCCCAACAGAGGAATTAGCTGCGCTCCTCAACTAGAACTCTAAACAAGCTCTCAAGAGAGAATGAAAGCAAAGGAAGCCTACACAGTCCACAGCTGTATCCAATCGTTTCTCCTTAGCTGTGGTTTCCAAAGTTTTACTCAGTCATAGTTAACCAATGGTTTGAAAATATTTATTCTATGGAAATTTCAGAAATAAATCATTCATGCATTTCAAATAACTTTTATTATAATATATTGTTATAACTCTTACTGTTGATTATTTTTGATATTTTACTATGCTCAACTTCAAATTAAACTCCATTCTAGGTATGTGTATACAGGAAGAAACGGTATATGTCCCTTTTTGGTACTATCTAAGGTGTTTGGCATCTGCTAAATACCCTGGGGGAGATCGCTTTGTCTCTCCACGCTGAAAGGACACAATCACTTTTCTATTGTCAATCATTTCTTTTAAACTTGGATTTAAGAAATGCAAATATAAAGAATGTTTTCTTTTTGATTTATCTAACTATTCCTGCATGAAATTTTCCAGAATCAGATTGCTCTATCTCCTTCTTCCAGACTTTTTGCTGTATATTGAGTCAGTATTTTTATAGTCATGTACTGATTACATGTAGAACATAATAACTGAGCTTACTAGCACCTGTCATTTCAACAATCTCTGATATACCTTATTGTTTGCCCTCTAACTCTTTACTTGAAGAAATGATTTACACACAAGGCTACTTTTCCCAATCTCGAATTCAATTATAGTTCTTTTCGTTTTCCTCTGGTCTTTTTGAGACAGGGTCTCCCTGAAGCCCCAGCTGGCCTGGAGCTTACTATATAGACCACACTAGCCCTGAATTCACAAAGATCTCCTGGCTCTGCCTCTCTAGTGCTGGGATTAAAGGTGTGTGCCACCATAACTGGTTCAGTCATCATTCTTAAAGTGTCTAGCATTAGGGAAATAATTTTTTAAAAGAATTGAAAATAAAAAAAAAAGAATTGAAAATCTTATAGTAAACTGTGCACTGAAATATGTTCTCCAGGTTAGCTAAAGATTCTGAGACATTTTAGACCACCTAAGTCTATCAAATCCCATTGATTTGATATACACAGGTTCTATCTGAACTTTCAGATGAACTTTTCTTTATTTTTTTAAATTTATTTTTTATTCATTGTTCTGGTTGGTTTATTGGTAGTTCTTTTCTTTTTCTTCTTGTAGATTTATTTATTTATTTATTTATTTATTTATTTATTTATTTATTTGTCTTTTTGAGAAAGGGTCTCCCTGTAGCCCCAGTTGTCCTGGAACTTGCTCTGTAGACCAGACTGGCCTTGAACTCTCAAAGATCCACCTGCCTCTGCCTCCCAAGTGCTAGGATTAAAGGTATGCACCACCACGCCCAGCTTCAGATTAACTTTTCAAGACTGAATGTAACTAGGAAATGAACTAGCCACTTGTGTGTGTGTGTTGTGTATATGTGTGTGTGACAAGTTTATAAATGAAAATGGCTTTAGGGAGAAATGGTCAGGAAAATGAAATCACTAGAAAGAGTATAGATATTGTATAGTTTAATACTCTACAAGAAAACCAGAATCTACATTTCACCAGAAGGTACTAGTTACACAATAGTTTCTATTAAAATAGAAATAATATTGTCATAATCCTCTACACTTAGAAACTTTATTATACAGTAAATTGAAAATCTATACAAGTGAGGTTCAAGAAAGGGTCATTGCATGAAAATGTTAGTAATAATAAAAAGTCTTACAAAAATGCCTGAAACACCAGAGTTTACACTATTTGTAAAGGGAGCCAAGATAAAAGCTAATACATGAAAATGAATCTGTATAAAGAATTCTTGAAACCAAACTCACAAAATGGTCTACCTCTCCTCATCAGTAACCTTCACCCTTTATCCATTTAAACCACAGATAAAGTTCCATTTTGCAATTGCAGAAACTTCTTAGAGTTAAATTTTCATAGATTCTACTTGGTGAGAAATGAAATTTGCTTTCCTGGGGACCATTCCATGATTGACAGTATTACTGACTTGTTCCCTCCCTCTCTACCAAGAAAATTGCTCTCTCATTAGGTCAGCTGTGATTGTTTTTGTTATGTAATTGTGGGTTATACCACCTGGACTAAAATAAATCCTCAAAATTCCTTTCCAGGTATTTTCATCACTCTTGCTTTGAACTGCCTGCTTAATAAAGCCTTTGCTACTAAGATTAGTAGCACTTTTATTTTCTTCCTCAGATTAAAAATATACCTCTCTCCCCTGTAATTATAACGATTCCTAATAGTACTTATTTAGTTGGTGTTTTTTTTTTTTTAATTTATTCTTGATGATCCTTTCTCCCTTTTTTTTTTTTTTTTTTTTTTTTTTTTTTTTATTTTTTTTTTTTTGTATCGCCTACTATACTGTGGTTTTTGTTTACTTTCTGGAAGATCAAAGCTGAAATACCTTTTAGCTTTCTAGAAAAGTTCAGATTTTCTTTTTCCTTTATGGGTATTAATCTTTACCAACCCAGTAACCCTCCTGTTCATTTGGAGGGAAGATTTGAAGTAACTTTTCACTTTATTATGAGAATGGTCTGGACCATTTCCTGTGCTGAATTGCCTGCCACTGAAGCATATTGAGACCCCTTCTACTTCTCTACAAAGAGCATGAATGATTAGCAGAGAGTCCACAAGATACACAGATATATGAAGTGGTAAATTCACTGTTTGACAGTCACCTGGGGGAATTTCCCATAGCTTTCCAGGAAATTAACTTAGAATTAAGTAAAGATGGATGAATGTATTTCCAAGTAGTCATTTATTACACTTATTTGCTCCTGATTTGAGTTTTGGGGGTTGGTTCATTTTTTCATACTTATTTCATATATAGTTCAAAACAGAAAAATATATAAAATGTATGTTCATAAATACCTTGTTTCTGCATGTTCCTATAAATAAGTATTGTTATTTGCTTTTAGTTTGTTTTCCCATGTTTCTGCCTGTAAAAATGAGTAGTAAGTATGTGTTATTCATGCTTATTTGTATGTATCTCCACTTTCCTATAAAAGACAGCCTACTCTATACATTTTGTAATGTATGCCATATGCTAAGTGTGCTAGGTGTACGACGTACATCCTAACACTAATAGCACTTTATAGACTAAAAGAATTTCATTGTATAATTAAGGTGTTTACTAAAAACAAAACTCCAAAATAATGGCTAAGAGGTGATCTTAGTGGCAGAATGCTTTTCTAGCATGTTGAGGGGGCCTGTGTTTTTAATTTTTTTAATTATTTATTTATTCTTGTTATGGTGATGTGATGAATGTACTGGTCTGCATGCGTAGGTCGGTGCGCCGTGTCTGCAATGCCAAGTGCGGAGGGTCGAGAGGGTGTCGGATTCCCCTGGAACTGGAGTTTCCCTGGAATTTGAGTTACAGAGGTTCTCAGCCGCATGTGTGTGCTGGGGATCGGAACTTCAGATCCTCTGTAAGAGCGGTTGGGCTTTTGGGTGGGACCCGGGTGCTGGGCCAGAGGGTCCTGGAGATTTGGGACAGGGCCAGTGCGGCTGCAACTTTGGGCGGGCTGCCCGGAAGACACCTGGGCAAGTAGCTTTGGAGCTGGGTTCTTTCGGGGTCTGAGGCCTTTTGGGCAGGACCCGGATGCCGGGCCAGAGTGTCCGGAGATTCAGGACAGGGCCAGCGAGGGCTAGATCAGGCATATCCCCCCCCCCCAGCATCCTTGGTGAGAACTCCAAGCTGGACTCTTTTTTTTGGGAGAACCTTCAGAAACAAGAAGAGACGAGTGCTTTGGCTTCCAATATCCCATATAGCAACAAAATTGAAAAAAAGACAAAAAAAAAAAAAAAAAAAAAAAAAAAAAAAAAAAAAGAAAGGGAAGAAAAAAAAAAAAAAAAAAAAAAGCATCCTGAAGGAGGAAAGCAAAACCATCTGCTATGTGTGATCTAAACCACACAAGGGAATCCCACATGCCAGGGACACGATGACGGGACAACATGGGATCGGACAGGATAATCCTGCACAAGCTCTACCAAACCTGTAGGATACAGCTACACTGGCATCCTGGAGGAGACCAAGGAACAGATCTTAGAGGATAATTGCAGACCTCTGCAGAGAAATTAAAAAGAACAAAGAGGAATTAGAAAACTAAAGGAGAGAGAATGAAAAAACTAAAAAGGACCTAGCGGGATACAATGACAAACATCCGAAAGAATAAAGGAATAGACTGACAAACTCAGAAAGAACTAGAGGGCGAAAAAAATAAAAAGAAATAGATAAAAAAGGAGAGGAATGAACACCACTCAAAACTAGACCTCTAGAGGGATTACCAATGACAAACTTCAGAAGAACTAAAGGAACAGGGACCAAACAAAACTCCAGAAAAGAACTAGAGGGAGCAAAAAACAAACTCCGAAAGAAGTTAGAAAACACTGAAAAAGGCAGCCAACCAACGAAGTTAAGGAGCACCCACGAGACGAGTTTGAGAAGCTCCAAGAAGAGATTGAGGAGCCCAAAAAGGAAATGGAACAGTGCTAAAGAGAAAACACAGGATGAAACAAAAAAGGAATAGAAACACACATTCATCAAGAAGAAAAGAAAGGAAAGGGAAAAAAGCCTCAGAAGTAGAATGGAGGAAGCAGAACATAGAATATAAGTGCGAAAAGATAACACAGAGCAATTAACAAAGATCAAATAAAGACTACAAAAAATTTAAATAATACACAAAAGTGGAACAACCAGGAAATCTGGGACCACTATGAAAAGGTCAAACCCCCACATCATAGGAATAGAGGAAAGAGAAGCATCTCAGAGCAGTATTGATCAGATCTTACTCAGAATAATAGATGAAAAACTTCCCCAAACTAAAAAAACAGACAAAAACACCATACAAAATACAAGAAGCAAAAAGGACCACAAATAGACAGATCAGAAAAGAAACACCCATGCATATATCATAGTTAAACTGCTAGATGCCCAAAACAAAGACAAAAATTTCTGAGGGCTACAAAAAGAAACAACACAAGTTCACATACAAAGGGAAACCCATCAGAATTCAACTAACTTCTCGGTGCAAACCATGAACAGCAATAAGAACATGGATCAAAGCATCCCCAGTGTTAAGGGACTACGGATTGGCCAACCCAGAATTACTTTACCCAGCAAAAACTGTGACTATACTCTGAAGGAGAGAGAGAAAAATATTCTAGGACATAAACAAGATGATGGAATACATGTCTTGAAAACCAAACTTTCCTAAAATATTGAAGCAATCAAGGGCAAAAGGGGAGCAACAATCCTCACACCCCTAGGAAAAGACAATACAAAACATAACCCATAGGAGCAAAATCGGGCTAGAAGTCCAAATGGATAATTAAAATGAAAGGAAGCAAAATCCATTTTCAATTATAACCTTAAATATTAATGGGCTAAAAACCCCAATCAAAAGGCCATAAGGGACTGGGCAGAAGAATGGATTAGGGAAACAAAATCCATCTATCTGCTGTCTAAAAGAAAACCATCTCACTTTCAAGGATATGCACCAACTTAAGTTGAAGGGATGAAAGAAAGTATCAAGCAAATGTTACCAAAAGAAAGCAGGTGTAGCTATTCTATATAGACCAATAGACTTCGAAGCAAAAGCAATCAAAAGAGACAAAGAGGGCATTACCTCTTATTAAAGGAACACTTGAGATGAAGATTTCACAAACATAAATACATATGCACCAAAATCCAGTGCAAACACAATTCTGCAGGACCACAAAGGCAGAGATTAACCACAGCAAACTAATAATAGGGGACTTCAAAATCCCTCTGAGCCCTTTGACAGGTCAACAGGACAAAGGATAAACAGAGAGAGAGACTTGAACTAAATGAACCTAACCAATGGACTCACAGACATCTATTGAATTTTTCACCCAAACGCCAGAGAATAAACTTTATCAGCACCAGGCACTCTCAAAACTAGGCCCATTATGGACACAGGGAAAATCAACAAATAAAAAAGCTGAATAATCTCATGCATTCTCAGACCACAGTGCAATAAAAAAACT
Source organism: Rhizomys pruinosus (assembly GCA_009823505.1). NCBI lineage: Eukaryota > Metazoa > Chordata > Mammalia > Rodentia > Spalacidae > Rhizomys > Rhizomys pruinosus. Next base: position 3,917,546 of record VZQC01008945.1, read on the forward strand.
CAATATCAACAACACCAGAATAAACCTAACTTACAGGAATACATGGAGACTAAAAAACACTATCCTGAATAATG